>APFE030643136.1:83525-165245 GCA_000404065.3 Pinus taeda
AAGTAACTCAAAACCATGATTGAGTCAAAACACAAGATAATGTTCCAATGGAGGTAGGGCTACTTGAATTTTATACTAAATAGAGGTAATGTTGGATCAATATTTGATCTCAAAATCTTGATCTTATAAAGGATGATTTAATAGAGAAACTTGATATTGTTATTTCCTTTGTGACAATTGTTCTTCCTGCAATCACTTGCCATGCATTAGGTGTAACAACCCATCTCTAATTCTGTGCAGAATGGAAATAAAATGGGAATATTAGCATCCATATGATAGCTTCTTATGCATGTATCACATGCACTGCACTAATATGCATATTAATTGAATACCTATTTCATATATATATATGAGTAAATAAATAAAGAAAATATTCATAAAATTATAATTAAAACAAATATTATAGTCATATTTATAATTAAATTAATAAAAAATAAAAATAATTTATTATTTATAAACAAATATTATAAAATTCATATTTATAATTAAAGTAATAAATAAATATAAAATAATTTATACTTATGAAAATTATTAAGATTGTGGAATTTCATAAGATTGTGAAAATTCCAAAATATGTAATATATAAAATACCACAATAAATTATATATCATATTACTATTAACCACAAATTACATCATGTAATAATATATATGTTTTATCAAAAGGGAGGGGTTTGTTGTCAACCATTAATGCGAGTGGTGTGTTATCAAAAGGGAGGGCTCTATTATCAACCATTAACGCATGTGTCATATGCCTACTCAGACTTCAATAAAACCTTATCAACTTATCTCATCACCGAGAAAACCTCTGATAAGATTGCCATTGTTTGGGGGCAAAAGGGATTTTATTATAGTTCAAATGGGATATCTACGTATGTAACTACATTTAAATTGGTAAATATACATATAATTTTGTATTGCAGTGTTGTTCTATAAAAAATAGGCCTTGGATCAAAATCTACTCCAAATGTTATAATTAATGGTTATAAGAATGTTAGCTATTGATATCACAACTACAACTTATTATTCGTTTCCACGAATCGAGAAATTTAGGGTATTTGGAGAATCCATGAAAGTTTGAGATTGTGGATACCCCATTTTGATCCATAAAATTCTATGGATATTCCACAAGACAGTTTGTCACAACATATGTGATAAAGCTTTATTTAAAAATCTGAAATCTACACTTTTAGGTTTTATTTCTCTTTAAATTTCAGGATATGTAGATCACTGTTAATTGCATATGCATGAAAACTAAAATTAGGTAAAAAATAGAGAACAATGAAATAAAAACTCACAAACCACGATTTGACACAAAATATGACATTGGAAAACACTTTCAAGAGAAAACCCAACTGGAAGATGAGTTCGCTTTGCTCCCTTTCTCTGAATAGAAAATGGTTGTAAGTACAGAGAAGTATGATCGGTGGCATGTGAGGTATTACAGTGAACAAATTCTCTCTATGTGCTTTATCTCCTATCCCCCTAGCTATTTTTGCTCATTTATGGAACAAATGCACTTGAAAATAATGGAACCTATTTTTCTCATAGTGGCTTGGTTATAACACTACTCAATAACCTACTAGTGGTTATATTTAAGTACCTCAACTCTTAAATAAAGTTACAATATGGACTATTCTAGAGTCTTTTTCATCAGAATCACATGGCTAGCCCCTTTTCCATTAATAATGGGGGATGACATGGCATCCTCTTGAATTTTTGTGGTGAAAATAGGAAGGTTAACTTTTGAGTGGCATAACTTTCGCATACTGACTTTGCTTGAGGGTGATTCTTACATCATTAGAAAGGTATTTGTGTATATAATATGAAAAATATATGTCACATTATAGTGGAAAAGTTGTACCCCAAAAAAACATCATTTGATGCCTCAAAATGCTCCTAAAAGGTTTTAGACCCCAATTTGCCAAACTGGATCCCGTCGGTAAAAATGGTCTTATGAGTTTATTCCTCCATTTTTTCCACTCTAAGAACATCAAGATGGATTTAAAACAATATAATGATACAATGTAGACCACATTTTCTACTTCTATAGAAGTTTCTCCTATTGTAGTTGTTACAAAGAGGAAGGAAACCTGAGAAAGAAGAAGAATTTGATGAGGATATGGGTTTTGAGCCTTTTATATAAGATTTCACAACACAAATCAACATAAAGTTACCAAAGTAATTCCAATGGATGACTTTTGTCTTATTAAGTTCATGAGGAAAAACAACAAAAAAATTTGAAAAAGAGGTTTTAAGATGTAAAAGGGAGCATAGAGCCAAAGGATTGTGTCAACATATAATTTAAAGGGTCTATGTTTGAGCTCATGACAACTAATAACCATAGTAAAATGTAAATCAAACACTACTATGAAAGCTAATAACGGGATAACATAGTTGGGGACTATTTGAAAGTTCTTTAGAATATAATGTATGCAATTTTTCACATCCAACATATCAAAACCAAGGGAAGAGAAAAATGACAAAACCTAAGACACGAGGGAAGAAGATTTTATAGCCATGGAAGCTATTCCAAAATTCCACAAAATATGTATCTGACTATTGTTTCATGCACGTGCACCCACACAATACCTCCCATAGAGAAAGAGGGGAAGTCCAAACAAACAAGCATGCACACCCCATAACTGATCAACCATTATGTTATGAAGCATCATACCTTGTGAGTAAAATTATGCAATATAAAAGGAAGGGACCAAAAATAATATATTCTCCAATAATGTCACATATCCATGTGAATTCCTATTGATTATTTGTAATTAATTATGATAAATTTTGTTTTAATTATGACATAAATTCAAGTGGGTGTAGCTTGGGTGGTAGGGAGGAGTCACTATTATCCTCCCCACTCGGGTTCTATCCCCACCAAGATTGGCATGATTGCTCCTTAGGAGTCATTTCTACATGAAAAATAATTGTCTCACCTAGACACAGGTGGTTTTCCATGTATGTAGATAGTATCAATATCTAGTATAGTAAATAAATAAATAAATAAATAAAATTATGGCATAAATAATTAATTACAATGTTGCAATAATTTGCATACTTTAATATTATAAACATTATATTATTCAACTCATAAAAAATTTAGTGGTTGAATAAGGCATGAGTACCCATACAAAGCATGATACCATGAGTGGGGAACAAGTGAGGGGGGTGAAAAGGGAGTTCAATAGGCTTACACAATCTTGTTATCTTTTCCAAATATTTTTGATGCCCAAAATTAATTGTGAAAAATATCTTCTACCTTGATAACTTAACCCCCTAATTTTTGAATGTAGTAGGTGGAATTGTTGAGAAATCTAGGGGATAGCTAGATTAAGTGATTTCTCTTACTTTGATAATTGTTTGTGATGCATTTTTACTTAACTTGATTAACTTCTTCTTACACATGATTATTATTAGTGATATTTATCATCAAAAATCTACCAAACAATAAAATCAATGAGACAATAGGACACAAGATGTAGGCGATCATCCAGGGCCAAAACCTGTCCAACTAAGAGGAAAACCTGAAAGAATTCTTCTCTTCTTATAAAACTTAAATTGACGAATTCAAAGACGTATGACCCTTGACCAAGACCCTCCAAGACCAAGTCAAACCTTGCTTCCAACAACTTTTGCAATTTTGACTCACCCAACAGATTCTTTTGGAACTTTGACCTGCCCAGCAAATTCTTCTGCAACTTTGACCTACCCAACAAACTCTTCTACAACTTCAACCTACCCAACAAACTCTTCTCCAACTTCGACCTACCCAGAAAATTCTTCTATCTAGCAAATTCTTTTACGTAGAAAATTCTTTTGTCCATCAAATTCTTCTGCCGAGAAAATTCTTCTACACAATAAATTCTTCTGTCCATCAAATGTAGAAACCCTAACATGAGAGAGAGAGATAGATAGAGGCCCAGAAAATTTGATCTAGTTCTTCTCCTTCTTCTTCGTCCTTTCCAACTTCTATCTTGAGAAGATCGAACTTGCTTAATTGAGTCTCCAAATGAGGTCGAGTTCCTTTTTATTTATAGGCATGCGAGGGGTAAAAATTGCTATCTTTAGGCTGACTTGTCCTTTCATGTAGGCCGACTTGATATTTTCACGATGATGAGGTTTTGGAGGGTCTTTTAACTCTATTTTGACTCAAATAAATTATTTTTACAATATGTAACATGCCCAAATGGGCCTTCAATACATGACAGTGACTCAATTGGCTTGTAGACTAAATAACGAGCCCTAGAAGCACTCAATGAGTGTTTGACCTAAAAATAAATTTCTCTTGAGCACAAAACCCATGCCTCAAGAACAACAATAATAAATTTATTTTTCTCTTTTCATTAAATACATAAAATCATGATTACATATTTCATTATGAAGACCAAACCTAGTTACATATTTTAACACTCCCTCTTAACTAGGGAGGTATTGATAATCCATGCAACATACGTGGACATTCTCAATTTAAAGAATTCATATAAGAAGAGTTGGATTGGTAACCCACCTTTGTAGCATCATATCATCCAACATTGTCACATAGTAAGGCCTTGAATAACAATTCTATCTCTCCATAAGATCAGATCATAATGTCGGCGAGACCAATGATTTATAGACACCTTCATCATTGTCTCTCAAGGAACATACCCCACCCGGGTGTTCACAAGGTATGCCCTTCCAGGACCATTCTTATCTTGGATTCCCAATCCTCAAAGAATCTCAGTCCTCTACGACTACTCTTATCTTGGATTCCCAATCCTCAAAGAATCTCGATCCTCTACGACTACTCTTATCTTGGATTCCCAATCCTCAAAGAATCTTGGTCCTCTACGACTACTCTTATCTTAGATTCCCTACCACATCCTCAAAGAGTATCAGATGTCATATGCTTACCCAATCCTCCATTCTTTCTTCCCAAAGTGAAGACAAGAATTATGTGTATATCTCTCCCTCTCAACTAGCGAGGATATACTCATTCCTATAAAGGAATGTTCCTATTCTTTTAAAAGGAATGTACCCAAGCTCCCTCTTATCCAGGGAATTTTCCAAGCTCCCTTTTAACTAGGGACTTTCTTCCAACAACAACTTTCATCTTTAGTGGAGATCATGGAGCTTTTATATGCTTGTTGAGCTCCTCCTTTTGATGTCATGATTTTTATCTTCATTATTATGGAGCCTTCATCTTGTAGGGCATCGACCATCCATCACTTTCCTCAAGTCATTCATGTCATCCTTCCCCTTATCGGAAAGTGATTTTCTGGTCCTCATTTGGCTTTCCTTCATACAACTACCTCTTACACATCATGTTTCCTTTAGGATCTTCCATCCCACCACATAAGCGCTAGTTGTGCGTGACATACACAACCCTTTTTTTGGTAGCTCTGCATTAACCCATCCATATGTTATTCAAAAACCAAAAATGAACATCAAATCAAAATTACCTTTTGTGATGACCTTTCATCATGACATCTGCTACTAGAGACATCAACATCCTACATATTCGTAAGCACATATCCAAGATTTTCAATGTCAAGTATCTTCTTCCTTTTCATACTTTATCAAGGTCTTCATATCTTTCCCATCGAGATGTCACATAAGATTCATTGGATGTTGATTCCTTGTGACCATAGTTGCAACTTTCACAATCTCTTCTTTCTTTCTTCACATATTGCTCCTCAGGAACATCCACTTGTAGTTCCTCCATCTCTGTCAACCACCTCATATTCCATATGAGGACATATTATGTTGATTTCATCTTGTCAATATGTGACCCATGCCTACATGCATCTTTCCAATGAAAGATATCCATTTTTCTTCGATCATGCTCATGAGGTAGATAAATCATCCATGTTATATGCAATTATATGATGACATGACTCAAAATACATGCATACATACCTCATTTATTATTTTTGGTCATCTAGACTTCCTTTGACAACTTCTTTGGTTGGAGGCACTTCAACCATCTTGACCTATTGTACTCTTGTGTCATCATACCATCATCCCATGAATCCCATACAAGATGGAATTCTCAGTGAGACACTTTCTTCTTCCAAGGAGGTGAATCTTCCAATGAATATTCCAACGAAGGATCTTGATTATCCTCATCCTGCAAATTCTCCTTCCTAATGATGATGATACATGATGAGTTCTTTCTATGCTAGATGAATTTTCTTTTCCCATAAGTACTACTTATGATTTCAATGAGATTACCAAGATCTACTTCTTTTCTATGATGATTGTTATAATCATGTAGACTTCTACATCAGTTATCCTTCCAAGCTTTTCTAATGAGCTTTTGTTTTAATGTTATGCCTCGAATATGATGCCATCTTCTACTAAGATGCATTTAGTCGTAGTGCTTCTCATCTTGACTGGCATGGTAGAGGTATTTTCACCTCCTACTTCTCCTTGCTATGTATTGGAGGAACCCTAATAGTGAAGATCTATCCCTTTGGATTTCTTCTCATTAGGTTCTTTGACTTCTTTAGTGATATGAGTTTTCTTCCTTTCTTTCCACTTGTTGTCCTTCTTGAATTTTAGACAATCTCTCTTGTGATGCCCATATTCCGGACAACGATAGCATTGTATCTTTGACATATCCTTCTTCTTTTTTGAGGACCAAATTGTTTTCAAACCTTCCCTTTTATTTTAGACATGGAAACAAATGCTTGAACTTATTCACCTAGTGCCACATCGCTTTTTGATTTTAACCTGGTTTACTTCAATTTTACACAATGAACAGAGTTCACTAAATTAGGTGGCTTCCTTCTTTCCAAAAATGTTTGATACGAAGTTTTCCCATCCATTAGTTAGTGTATTTAGTACCACGGTAGTCATTTTTCATGATTTCCCCCAACCTTGTAGTTGGTCTCATATTTTGACGCTCTCATGAAGTATGAGGCTATTCCTTCTTCCTTTGATATCATCATCTTTTACAACTCTATTCTCAATGATATCACTTCTCCTGTAGTACTTACGGAGAATAATTCCACTAGTTTGTCATAAATGTCTTTTAATTTTTCCAATTTTGCTATATAAGGATTCTTTGAGCCCTTATTTCCCTTTTCATGTATCCAGCTAGAGCTTGAGATTTTTCCTTTGGAGGTTTAGTGACATAACCCTTAACATTCTCAATGACTTCATTTTATATGAGGATCAAATCTATCCTCTTCTTCCATACAAGAAAGTTTGACGAACCAACCAATTTGTTGCTCTCCTTGCAAAATGAAGTCATTTTGATAGATTCAAATATAGATGTAAAGATGATTACTTGTCAAGTGAAGTTGCACCTTGATGTTAATATCTTCAACTTGCTGCCTTCTTGATTTGATGATGATAGAAGACGTATTCCTTCAAAATTGATCCTTCAACAAGAGGGAGATCACCTTGATTCCCTGATGATGATGATTACACTTATTCTTTCTTCTATAAAATGTAGATATTTTTATATGCTTCAATGTGTAGTTCTTCTATGGATGAGCTAGGATTTTGAGGTCTTCTTAGTTCCTTCCAGTCACTCTTGTCAAAATTACAACTTCATATTTTGGCCCTTCTTCAAATTTTTCGGCTTGTTGTTGTAGGACTACAATTTCTGCTTCTTTTGTAGAAACCCTAGTTCATACGCGTGACTAGAAGATGGATGGATTTGTCTCCTTTCTCCTTCAATTGAGATGGAATCTTATTCTTATTAATTTTCATTGCAAGGGAGACTTAATTTTTCCCCAAAACTTTGGCTCTCTTCGAGTAGCTTATACTTTATGATTTTCTGTTGTAAGATGATGCCCTAATCTTCACACATGTGGAGGATATAGCCCAAAAACAAATCTAAGATGCTTCGCTTCTCCTTATTCTTTCTTTGTTAGGTATTAGGCTTCTTTTTCTTTCTTGATCGAACTTATTGATGCTTCTTAGATGCTTTTCTAGTGCTTCGACCCTTGAGTGTCCTTCTTTAAGCTGCATTTCCTTGTCTTGTAACCTTAGCCCTGATACCATGTTGAGAAATCTAGGGGCAGCTAGATTAGTTGATTTCTCTTACTTTGATAATTTCTTGTGATGTATTTTTACTTAACTTGATTAGATTATTCTTGCACTTGATTATTATTAGTGTTCTATATCATCAAACAACTACCAAACAATAAAATCAATGAGACAATAGGATACAAGATGTAGGTGATCAGCCAGGGCCAAAATCTCTCCAACTGAGAGGAAAACCCACAAGAATTATTCTCTTCTTATAGAAATTCAATTGATGAATTCCAAGACCTATGAACCTTGACCAAGACCCTACAAGACCAATTAAAACCTTGCTTCCAACAACTTTTGCAATTTTGACTTACCCAACAGATCATTTTGGAACTCCGACATGCCCAGTAAATTCTTTTGCAACTTTGACCTGCCCAGCAAACTCTTTTGCAACTTCAACCTACCCAGCAAATTCTTCTATCCAACAAATTCTTCTACCCAACAAATTCTTTTTCCTAGCAAATTATTCTGCCCAGCAAATATAGAAACCCTAACACAAGAGAAAGAGAGAGAGAGAGGCCCAAAACGATCTAGTTCTTCTCCTTCTTTTTCGTCCTTTTCTAGCTTCTATCTTGAGAAGATCGAACTTTCTTGAGTGAGTCTCCAAATGAGGTTGAGTTCCTTCTTATTTATAGGCTTGTGAGGGGTACAAATTGCTATCTTTAGGCCGACTTGATCTTTGCGCCATGATGAGGTCTTAGAGAGTCTTTTGACTCTATTTTGACTCAAATAAATTATTTTTACAATATGTAACATGCCCAAATGGGTCTTCAATACATGACAATGACTCAATTGACTTGTAGACTAAATAACAAGCCCTAGAAGAACTCAATGGGTGCTTGACCTAAAAATAAATTTCTCTTGAACATGAAACCCGTGCCTCAAGAACAACAACAATAAATTTATTTTTCTCTTTTCATTAAATACATAAAATCATGATTATGTATGTCATTATGAAGATTTAACCTAGTTACATATTTCAACAGGAACAATTGCCTTCCTTAATTACTAATAAAATGACATGAGTATTTGAGGAGGATTGAGTGGGTCAAATCACCCATCTAGAAACATTTTACCATGGAAAAATGTTCACTAGGAAAATGTGCCCATGAAATTGAAAGGTGAATTCCATGGATGGCAGAAATTTATTCAATTGGGGGCAGGAATGGGACTCACATGAGGGGGTAGGTAGATACAAGTGGAAGGATAGTCAACAAGGAAATCAACCAGTCAAGGTTGCATGTTGAGAGGGAGATAGAGACACATGAGTTCGAAGAGAGTGAGAGTTGAAGCAGTGGGAAGGGTGAGTTAAGTGTTGGCTAAGATAACAAGTCGAACCCTTTTTTATTCAAACCATAAATTCATGTGGGGTGAGGTCTATGTTAGGTAATATGGAGCAAGGAGCATCCTTATAAATTTTCCCGTAGATGAATTTGTCAAATCATCCATAATATATGATAGGTCGCCCAAATCTTACCTCCATGGTATCCTAGTCTAGGTAGGGAGTGACCAACTATAGAAAGATTAATTTTAGCTAAGCATATGGTTGGGTGGAGAAGTGCTAATTCTTAATCGATTTGTTGAGTTGTTTTCAATATATCAAATAAATGACCTCTACTCTAAGTGAATTTTCTCTACAATTTATGTTCTTTCAAAGTTTCATCTAAAATAGGTTGTATAACAATATGCATGCCTAGTGGTGATGGACTTTAGTTTTCTACTTTAGAAATTTAATTTTCTTTCTTGTTATGTCAAATTTCCTTTGCATGCTTCCTCTCAATAAATTAAATAGTGAACAACTTTAGACATTTAATTTGATTTCTTGTTATGTCAAATTTCCTTTGCATGCTTCCTCTCAAGAAATTAACTAATGAACAACTTTTAAGAATTTTACATGTAGAGAATCAATACTTCCTTGTTTGAATTATGATTACAACCCATGATTTGTATGCATTACATAAAGAAGTTTTGTAGGCCATGGGCAATGCTTTTCTATTTTCTGTCCTAAGGTTTTATTGGTTGTTAGTGCATGTTAATCATGGGGTTCAATCCTCTTAGGGAAGGGACCTCATTATACCCAATCTATGGATATTATCCTAGACCTTTGATACAATTTATCCTTGGGAGAAGAACCCTTAACGATTCTCAAAATATAGTAGTCAAGTGATTGCACCTTATATATCAAAGGTATGGCTATACTTGAGAATGCTTGGAAAAAAGGGAGTGCTAGTGCTTGTGAAAATCATTATCTACTTGTAATTGTTGATTGGTTTATGGTTACATGAACCCTCAATTTAATCCATAATCAATAAGATTTTTTTTAAGGGTATTTTAGATCTTGGAATCATTTAAAACTGGTCTTCACAGAACATCTAAAATTGATGATTATGATATATTTACTCATGAGTGTATGCATCAACACTAGATTATCTAGATTGTCAATTTGAACCCTTAGGCTGATTTAGGCACTTCATCTAAGTAGAAGGCTTCAAGTTTGGATTGAAGTAGTGTGTTTTCTTGTATAGAGTTAGTGGGACTCCTAAAAGGTGGGAGAGCAATGGTAATGATGTAGCAGTGCTATGGCTTCGACTCTGTAGTTGATCCATTGTATTCTCTAATTAGGGCATGCTTTGAACTCTAATTGTTGTGAACTATATCTTTGTAGTTCTTATAATTACTAATGACTATTGGTCTTTTCTATGTGAGGATTAGAACATGGCCTAAACCATCTCTTAAGTGCACACCTTCTTAAAACTACAACAATTAAGAAACTTGATTTGCCTAGTCCATCTGTTGAGGCCAATGTGAAGAATTCTTAAATAGTACAATACTATAGTAGTTTTGGTTGGAGGCGTAATGTTAAGTGAAGTTGGAAGAGGCTTAACTAAGAATAACCAAAGAAATGAACAAGCCATAATTCTGGCAACCTTTTTCCTACTTGACCTCATGTCTTCTAACTTGTGGATTCCTTATCTTGATTGATTTGAAGTCTAACTTGTGAAGTCCTTATCTTGATTGATTTGAAGTCTACCTTTCATTTGGTTTATGAAACTCACGAGGGTAAGTTATTTACATGGAATGGAATTTTTGTATGAAGAAATGAATGAATGAGAATGTTAAAACATGGTTGAGTGATAATTTAGTAGCTTGTGGTCTTTCACATATTTTATTATTACTACCCAATATTTAGGTCAGTACCAAGCCAAACACCAAATTGGTGTATGAGACCCCCTTGTTTGTGGGACAAGGGACCCACCTCCGTGCAACGATTTGTCCGCTAAGTCTACAAAGGCATACATACTCTACCCTCTTTGGTTTTGAACCTGTAACCTCTTAGGAGGAAACATATATGTTGTAGCTCGTCTGAAAAAGGTCAATATCTCCCTCAATGCCTTGTAGAAATTATTTTTGGTCGATATCTGAGTTTGTTTTGGAAAGACTGTATGCAAAATATAATTTTGAAAAAAATTTGTAGCATCTTACAACCGGTGAGTTTGTTTTGGAAAGACGATATGCAAAACTGCATTTTGAAAAAAAATTGTAACATCTTACAACCGGTAATGGCCTCATTTTACATGTTTCAAAAAAGGTTTGCTTAACTCCAACAATTAATAGCAAGGAATATCATAGAAAGAAGCAGATAAGAGAAGAGATGGCAGTTCATGAAAAAGGAAATTCAATAAAAGAAGAGATGGCAGTTCATGAAAAAGGAAATTCAATAAAAGAATTCTTTCAGATCCATTTTTAAAAAGAAGGCTGCAGAAAATGATTTTATTGCAAACGAATATATAAAAAGTTTGAAAGACTTAACGCATCCAAACAAAAAAGATCCTCTGTTTTCGGAACCCGTCTTGCGGCAGTACGTTAGGTCAACAACACCAACAAAATCAAGCAGTGCACCCACAAGAATGTTCAAGTCTTATTTTCCTTGAAAGACCACATATCTGTCTTTTGATAGATAGATTGAAATAGCTTCAACAAACGTGGATAGGATGAAAATTTTGAACAATCAGCAATTTCTGGCATTGGATGGAAAGAAGCACATGGAGATGGAATACAGACTAATCCTTCTCAGAGGAACTGGAACCATATGCTCCCCCGTAAGCAGGGAATGCCAAAGTAAGTTGGTAGAGTGGAAGCTTAGAAGTTTGACATTTACTGTGTCCATGTGAATCTGAGATCCCTATTGCCAAAAAGTTAAAAACTGATTTTAAATTTAGGAATTTTGAAAATAAACTGTCAAAAGGAATTTCAAATCTGAAACACCTGTAAAATTTGATGGTTTACTGTTTTGAACCTTTGATGGTTCAAAGAAAGTTAACGGGCAATTTTTTTTGGCTATATTTCATACGCTTATCAAATCATTTTGTGCCAAACAGTTTTCCCATCAAAATCTATCCGAGAGGATGATCATCTCCTGTCTTGAATATGGAGGAGACAAGTCTAGCTTTCTTTTGATTCAGACCTCGTCTTCACACCGTACTCTTTATCATCGTGAAACCATTTTCTGATCTGAATTATCAACGGGATTATTATCATCTATTCCTTGTTTAGATTTTTTTCCTTTTCTGGCACGGATTGCCCATCAGTAATGAAAATGACAAATTTTAGTTTTAATATATGAAAAAATGAATGCAGCTGAGAAAAGAAAGAGGTAGAACAAGAGTTTCCGCGTGCAACAACAGAGGAAAAGAAGAAAACTAAAATTGCCGCGTCTGGACTTGAACCGAAGACCGTTCCTGCGTGCAACAGAACAAAAGAAGAAAACTATAATGGCGCCGCCTGGACTTGAACCCTTGAACCGAAGACCGTTCCTGTGTGCAACAGAGCAAAAGAAGAAAACTATAATGGCTCCACCCGGACTTGAACCGAAGACCGTTCCTGCGTGCAGCATGGCAAAAGAAAGAAAACTAGAATGGCGCCGCCCGGACTTGAACCGGAGACCTTCAGTGTGTTAAACTGACGTGATAACCAACTACACCACGGCACCAATTGATTTAATAGAGAGGAATTATATAAGGAATAAAATATGGATCATGCAAGAGAGCGAAGAAAAAAGAACTAGAGTGGCACCGCCCGAGCTTCAAACGGGGAACATGCCAAAAAGCACGGCAATGACGCCACCCAGACTTGAAACGGAGACCAAAAGAATGTGTTAGCAACAGTAGATCCCCGCATCCCACAATGTGGGTAAATGTGCCACAATGATTATCAATGATTTAGTCGATGCTATTGATTATAGTAGTCTATAACGCGACTTTTTGAAAGCCTTTCCGGCGGATTTTTCCGGCCAAAATCCGGCAGCAATTCATTGGAATCCCATGTTTGATAGCTAGTTTCTGCACAATCAATGGCTCTCAGGGGTTTTTCAGGACCTGAATCCAATATGCCAGTAAAAAACCATTTTAACTGCTAAAAATCAAGATTAAACCTCATTTCTTCCGCCGGATTTTCGTCACCGGAATCTCCCAAAAAGTCGCATTATAGACAACTCCCTATGATTAGCATTAGTCTATAACGCGACTTTTTGAAGCCTTTTCGGCGGATTTTTCCGGCCAAAATCCGGCAGCAATTCATTGGAATCCCATGTTTGATAGCTAGTTTCTGCACAATCAATGGCTCTCAGGGGTTTTTCAGGGACCTGAATCCAAATATGCAGTGAAAAAACCATTTTAACTACTAAAAATCAAGATTTAACTTCATTTCTTCCGATTCCGTCATCGGAATCTCCAAAAATCGCATTATAGAACAATCCATTGATTTATAGGTAACAATGACAATCATTCTAATATGTTCAAACATTGTAGTCATGTAGGTCAAAGCATCCAAAATTGGAGGTATTAACAAATGTTTCTATCGATGCTTATTATAATTATATCAAATAATAAGCCTTTAAAGAGCTGAGTGCTTAATGTTTATGTCATCTTATTTTGTGTCTGCTCTAACATAAATGTGTGACATTGATCCGAAGGAATTGGCATTATGTTGATATAGTTGAGGGTCCTCAATGCCTCTTCTCACATATTAGATTTGATAATGTTAGATTTTCTTATAAAAGAACTCGGTTTGAGTGTATTATTATTATTGGTTTTTCTAATCATGTTAAAAATGGATGTGTTAAACTTGCGGCAAACCATATATGTAAGATTCCATTAAAGAGTTTACTTAACAACCCAAATGTTGAAGTCTTTTATGACCTTACGCATGTGGATATTTTAAGCATAGAGTCATAATATGTATACAAATACAAACTCTACATTGTGTAACCTTAGATCAGAGATGGCTTTTTGTGACTACTTGGATGTACGGAGGGGAGATATGTGTAAACATGTTGTGAAAGCATATATGTATATTAAGGGTGTGTCCTCTTCCATTCTTTTTAGTGTGCCATTCATGATTCTCATCATAGGTACAATATTATTATTAGATTTTTTTGGTAGTTAACATTATTATAACTTTTTTGCATATAAATGCAACATTGCACATGTCAGTGAATGAGAGACCAAATAAACAATAATCTCAAAAATCAACATATGGAGCACTAGACAATTGAGGACTTCATCAATGTATTGATCACTACAATTCTACAAAATGGAAAGGAATATCTGTTTAAGTTGACAACAACTAGGTGTGCAACAACAATCAAGTGTTTGGAGGATATTTCTAGTGGAACACATCATTTAAGGATTGTGAAAAGGGATAATGTTAGAACCAAGTATTACTTGAAGCACATGAAATTTTTTATCAACGAATGTTTTGATAAGTCAATTTAAAGGTAGGCATGTGCATGTTTGTGACTTCCTCTACCTTTTGTACTTTTCAAAGTTATAAAGCATACAAAACATGGTATATGAGGTAAGTACCCCTATAAAACACTACTTTCTAGAACAAGATCATATGAGATATTCTTGAGACCTCATCAACACCCATGGGCATGCTCACTACTATTGTTGATTTTGTTTCCCTCTACCTGTTATATTTTCGTCAACTTACATACTTTTATACTCATAAATGGAATATAAGACGATTGACTCCGAATGGATCATTACATAATTTCTCATCTATTTTGGTACTTTTTGGATGGAAAAATAGATCCTACATCAATGTTTTCATGTACAAAACCTTTTAGAGCCCATTTGAGGCCTTAAAAAAAGGTTCCCAACCACTCGACATTGTTCGACACATCGAGTGCTTTCCATCAACATGAAGATCACCTTAATTGAAGTTTATATGTAAAAGTTAATTTTCCCGACAAGTTGACCTATGTTGTTGACTATGATATTGAGTCGATGTCATATCAACTCACACTACTCATACATGTGGAGTTAGTCAAAAGCAGACTCCCAAGAAGAATCTAGAGGGCCCAAGACCCTACCATTATTTGGGGTTGAGGCATTATAAAACCCTAAACCTAACACTAGATGACTACCAATCCATGTTAAATATTGGGCCACTAGGATAGGAAGATTGTTATTGTCCCATAATTAAGTAGAGCATTTAGGAGTGGGATATTTAAGCACAACATAGGAAGCAAAAGATCATGTAGTAACCATATTGGCCATAGTGTCCATGGAAACACCATAGTGAGTGCCCCATTCTTCATATTTACATTTCATAACTATGAAGAAAAGAGTAGGGCATAGGCCTCACCCTCTACCTAGGTTTCTTGTATTGTGATTTCCTTGTACATCTTTTATTCATCATGTGCATGGTCTATTACTTTCTTAGCTTCTTCCATTTCAACCTTAGTTATATCACTGATTTCATGTATTAATCTTGTAACATTAAATCTAAAGTATAAAGTAATACATTACATAAAAATATATTTTAGAATATTATAAGACCTATTGTGAGAAATTGTTCTAGTGGAATATCCATGACAATTTACAATTCATATTGGTATCAAAGAAACTTTCTTTTGGGTTTTATGGGAAGCTGCAAGATCTAGGAAATGACACAAATTCTAGAAACCCTAGCCATGGTGGATGAGTATGTAATATCCCTAACCCAGAATATTCCTCGAACCCCAGCAAAATCTCAACCAGGAAAACGCACAAGTGGTATAGTAGCCGAGAAAATCATAGAGATATAATGACAGAGATATAATAGTAGTGTAGCAACAATAATGAACATATGAAATATAAACAGATACACAAGAAATGCAATGAGAAATGCTAAGCCATTTTATTATACTGAGTAAAGGAATGAGTACAGAGGTGATCAGAAGGACGACGCCTCGACTTGCACAAGGCAAGTGAAGAAATACACTCAAAATAACAAAGGAATGGCCTCACACTGATCTACGTCCCAGCTGCTGGAAAACTGTCGTGCTGCTGCTGCTGTTGGAAATCAAATGAGGATTAGGGGCTGCTCCCCTCCTCAAAAAAGATTGAAACTTTGGAATCAGATTCTACTCAAGAAACCTAGAAAGCTTTTCTGAAATGGCTGACCCCCGAAAATCACCCCCTTGGTGTTCTGCGTAGTTCCTCAAAGACGCTGATGAAACTGCTGCTGAAATGCTGATGAAACTATTGTTGGAATGCCAATGGAAATACCTTGCCCGAGCAGGCACTCGAAGTCCCCTGCGGCTAAGGGTGAGTTCTCCGAAGGGAGACACTCAATGCACTAAACAGTGTTGCAGACTAGCTAAACAGCCAGCGTGCTCTAAGTCGAAATGACTATCACAAATGCTCATAACTGGAATGATCAAAATGAAGGGGCTCCTCTCTCCTTTATAGCCTTTGTCTCTCTCAATCCCAAGGCTCACCTCCTCTTGTGTGATTCCTCTCTTGCCACGTGTTTCTCCCCTCCTGCGCAGCCCCTCCATGTGTTTGCGTGGGCTCCATTTCTGCGTCCCCTTTTGGCCCCCTTGGCTCCCCTCTAAGTCACAACATTGTGCTACTAGGAAGTGAATTTTTATTCTAAAAGTGAGTTATGTCTCCCGTCCTCACTTTTTTATTTACAAATAACTATAGAAGGCAAAAATTGAATAAAATCGAATATTCCAATTAGCCATGGCTAATTAGGAATATTACAGTCTCCCCTGACAAAATGTTGCTTGTCCTCAAGCAAATGAAGTGATGGATGCTGCAAGATCTTCTCACTCTCCCAAGTGGCATCCTCATCCGGAAAATTCTTCCATCTCACCAAGAATTCCCAGACTGTCCTGCTCTGCAGCTACCTCTCCCTGGTATCAATGATAGCCTCCGGCTGCAATACCAAATGCCCCTCATCATCCATGGGTGGTAGCTCATCTGTCATTGTCACTTGTTGCCCCAATGCCTTTTTCAGGCATGATACATGAAAAACGTTATGAATCTTGTTGCCTTGGGGCAACTCCAACTCATATGCAACATGTCCAATCCTGCGTATCACCTAGTATGGCCCATAAAAGTGGGGCTTGAGCTTCTCAGCCCCCTTCTGCTTCAGTGACGGCTGTCAGTATGTCTGTAATCGTAAGTAGACCATGTCCCCTACCTCGAACTGTCTCTCCACCCGACCCCTGTCAGCATACAGCTTCTGTTGGTTCTGTGTTGTAGCCATGTTATCCTTGAGAGCTCAGAGGATATCCTGACTCTCTTGGATCCAAATCTTGGCTCTAGGAGCCTTGTTATCACTAAACATCACGTTAGCAAAAGATAAAGGATGATACCCATATAAGGCATAGAATGGTGACATACCAATGGACATGTGATGTGAAGTATTGTAGCAGTACTCCCCTAGATGCAACCACTTTAGCCATTCTCATTGCTGCCCACTGACATAGTTACGCAAGTAGCCCTCCAGCCACTTGTAAACTATCTTTGTTTGCCCATCCATTTGTGGGTGATAACTGGTACTTGGTGTCAACTCCGTCCCCACCAACCGGAAAAGCTCCTGCCAAAACCCGCCCATGAAACAACTGTCCCTATCACTGACGATGGTCTTAGGAAGACCATGTAGCCTGAAAATCTCTTTGAAGAATAGCTTGGCCACCTGTGTTGCTGTATAGTGTACGGATATGGCAAAAAAATGTGTGTACTTTGTCAGTCGATCAACGACGACAAAGATACAATCCTTGCCTTGTACCATGGGAAACTCTGTGATGAAGTCCATCGAAATACTCTCCCATTTCCCCTCCGGAATGGGAAGAGGCTGCAATAAACCCGCGGGATGGCTCATCTCTCCCTTGTTCCTCTGGCAAACATCACACTCCTGGATGTGCTGGAGTACGTCCTCTTTGAGGCCCTTCCATCAAAACCTCTCTCTAATGGCCCTGTAGGTTTTGGTAAACCCCTGATGTCCTGCCAAAGGTGAATCATGTGATGCCTGGAGTATCTTCTTCTTGAGCTGAGACCCCTCAGTCAAGAATATCCGATCCCTGTAATAGATGATCTCATCGACCACCCTGTACCTGTCATCTGCCACCTGCCCATCCAAGACCTCACATGCAAACCTATCCTTGGAGTACTCTACTAAGAGTCGAGCCCTCCAGTCTGTATCCAAGCTCATAAGAGACAACGTGGCTGGTTTACGCGAAAGGGCATATGCTACCACGTTGTTCTTACCCTTGACATACTCAATGTCAAAGTCATATGCTTGGATCTTACTGATCCACTTCTGCTACCTCTCCTGTAGCTGCTTCTGCTCCAAAAAGAACTTGAGGCTGTTGTGATTAGTCCTCAACCTGAACCTGTTACCCACCAAATACTGTCGGTACTTAGCCAATGCATGCATGATGGCCAACATCTCCTTGTTGTATATAGAATACAACCTCTTGTGCGGAAGGAGCTTCCGGCTCTCAAAGGCTATAGGGTAACCTCCCTGCATCAATACTGCGCCAATCCCCTCTCCCGATGCATCACACTCCAAAACAAATGGCTGCATAAAATTTGGCAATGCAAGCATTGGGCAGCTGCTCATAACCTCCTTGAGCCTATCAAAGGCTCGCTGCGCTGTATCCGACCAACTGAAAGCCCCCTTCCTCATCAAATATGTCAGGGGTGAAGCAAGTTGTGAGAAACCTTTGACGAACTTCCGGTAGTAAGTACAAATGCCAATGAATCCTCGAAGTTCCGTCACATTTCTCGGCTCTGGCCATTCTCTGATGGCCCTGATCTTCTCCTCATGGACCCGCACTCCGTCCACCCCTATGATTTGTCCCAGATACAACATCTCCGTCAACCCAAACTCACACTTGGAGAGTTTGGCATAGAACTGCTGCTCCTGTAAGATACACAATATTGTCTCAATGTGCTGGAGATGCTCCTCCCAAGTCCTGCTATAAATGAGAATATCATCAAAGAATACCAACACAAACTTCCTCAAGTGACTACAGAAGATGTGATTCATGCAGGACTGAAATGTAGCGGGGGCATTGGTTAGCCCAAAAGGCATCACCAAGAACTCAAATTGCCCATAGTGACACCTGAAGGCAGTCTTGGGAATGTCCTACTCCCTCACGCAAATCTGATGGTACCTAGATCTCAAATCAATCTTTGAGAAGTAACGTGCCCCTCTTAACTCGTCCATCAACTCATCGATCCTGGGTATGGGGTACCTGTTCTTCAGGGTCTTCTTGTTCAGGGCCCTGTAGTCAATGCACATCCTCAATGTACCATCCTTATTCTTCACTAACACCACAAAAGAAGTAAAAGGACTCGTGTTCGGTCAGATATGCAACTCCTGGATAGCCTGCTCAATCTCATCCCGATAGGCCTTGGGGTGCCTATAGGGGGTGGTAATCATGACCTGTATGCCCTGCTCAAGCTCGATGGTGTGCTCAAACCCCCAATCTGGTGGCTGTCCTGGTGGAATCTCCCCAAACACTATGGCATACCGATCAAGGATAGACTATATCTCTGGGTGTATTGTCTGCCCTGTAGTCCCTGCCTCTGATGCACGTAGCTCCACTACCCAATCTATGTCTCCCTTTCGGAAGACTGCCTCCATTTGATGAGCCGAAACAGTCTAAGGTGAATATGTGTGCTATCCCTGTATCTTCTCATGCCCCCCTGTCTTCTCATCATCCCACTCCTTCTCCAGGGTTTTCTAATCTGTCGTGACCTTCCCTAAAGTGATAAGCCACTGAACACCCAGTATCATGTTGGTGTTCGGAATATCGACCACGAAAAAGTGGTCAGTCAATGTGTAGGTGCCCATCATCACTGAAAGCTCTGGAACATAACGAGCACACGTCATGGTCTGATCTCCTGGGACCAAGACTGAAAACCCATTGAAGCTCTCTTTTTGTATACCTCTCCGCTCAACCATCTAGGCATCGATGAAGTTGTGGGTCACCCCACTGTCAACCAAAACTAATACTCTCTGGCCACGTACTGTCCCTCATACGCGTAGCGTCAGACACTTGGGAATTCCTTGCAATGCTGCAAGGGCCCCTCCAGTGGGTGCAAAAGGTGCACCACCTGCTACTGGCAGCGGTGGTGGAAAAGGACCCTGTACGACATGGCTATCTCTTGCCTCCACATCATCCTCTTCATCCTCCTCTCCACTGCTCTCAGAGAAGACCTCAATAAAATGTGCTTTACCAGCAGCACATCTATGTCCTGTTGCCCATGGCTCTTGACAAGTGAAGCACAACCGCTTCTTCTTCAGCTCCCTCCTAGAATCATCGTCAAGTTGTACTCGTCCTGGATTCCCCTTTGGAGGTGGAATCCTCACATCCTTCCCCTTAGACTGGAAAGTCTGTCTCTGGGGGTAAGGTGTTCGGGTCCTCGGTAAGACATCCTATAAGTCCCGGGTCCTACTGATAGCATCTTGGAGTGTGGCTGGTCTAGTGGATCGGAAAAAACCCTGAAGTGGCTCTACTAACCCCTCAACATACATGTAGACCCTCTGTGCTGTGGATAGGTCTGGCACCATCACAGAGACCCTCAAGAAATCTGCAATGTAGGTCTCTGGGCTCCCAATCTGTTTGACCCTTGTCAGCTCACAAAAATGCTACTCTGGATCCCTCCGATCAAATCGCTCCATCAGTCTCCTAGTAAACTTGGCATATGTCGTCACTATGGAGTGCCCTAGTGTAACCATCCCATGAAACCACCAATCCTGGGCCTCACCATCCAAATGCAATGTTGCCACCTTGATGGCCTTTGTCTCTGACATCTGGTTAAGCTGAAAATAAATGTCCAGCTTCTCCACCCAAGACTTTGCTGAACTGTTTGATGAACCATCAAACATAGGCAAGTGGAATCTACTCGCTGCACGGTGGGTGTCACCATCATGGTAATGCCAGTACCCTCTGTGATGGTCGTAGGGTCTACTATCCTGCTGGAGCTGAACAAAGTCTCTGAATGAGAGGGCTTCCCTAAACTCCTGCCCATAGGCCTAGTACTCTGCAAAATAATCGCCCATATGTTCGGGCTCTGCCTCCTGCTGGGCTACAACCCCCGTGTCGGCTCCTAAGGAAGTGGGCATGGTAGAGCGTGTAGGGGCATGTGAGGCCACCTGCTGTGCAGTATCACGCTGCTCTGGAAAATGGTGGGATGTGCATGATCCCTCACCAACCTGAAAAACCCGTGAGCTCTCACGCTGTCTGGCCTCTACTGCCGTGAATCTCTACCCCATCACCTCAATCTGCCTTGATAGATCTTGCACGGATTTGAGGAGCATATCTGCAAATCTCTTCATGTCATCATCTGCCATCAGATCCTCCTACTCCACGTCCACCACAGGCTCCTCCTATTCTGCATCTACCATCAGAACACAGTCTCCCTCTCCGTAAGTGTTCTCCAACCTATGCCCAGTGTCTCTGTATCTCTGACCTCTGTAACAGATATAGGGATTTTCCCCCGATGTCATAGATTGCTAGCTCCACAGGCTAAGCCAGATCTATGCTCTGATACCACTGTAATATCCCTAACCTAGAATATTCCTCAAACCCCAGCAAAATCTCAACCAGGAAAACACACAAGTGGTATAGTAGCCAAGAAAATCACAGAGATATAATGACAGAGATATAATAGTAGTGCAGCAACAATAATGAACATATGAAATATAAACAGATACACACGAAATACAGCGAGAAATGCTAAGCCATTTTATTATACTAAGTAAAGGAATGAGTACAGAGGTGATCAGAAGGACGACACCTCGACTTGCACAAGGCAAGTGAAGAAATACACTCAGAATAACAAAGGAATGGCCTCACACTGATCTACGTCCCAGCTGCTGGAAAACTGTCATGCTGTTGCTGCTGCTGGAAATCGAATGAGGATTTGGGTCTGCTCCCCTCCTCAGAAAAGGCTAAAACTCTGGAATCAAACTCTACTCAAGAAACCCAGAAAACCCAGAAAACCCAGAAAGCTTTTCTGAAATGGCTGACCCCCGAAAATCACCCCCTTGGGGTTCTGTGCAGTTCCTCAAAGACATTGATGAAACTGCTGCTGAAATGCTGATGAAACTACTGCTGGAATTCCAACGGAAATACCTTTCCCGAGCAGGCACTCGAAGTCCCCTGGGGCTAAGGGTGAGATCTCCGAACGAAGACACTCAATGCACTAAACAGTGCTGCAGACTAGCTAAACAACCAACGTGCTCTAAGTCGAAATGACTATCACAAATGCTCATAACCGGAATGATCAAAATGAGGGGGCTCCTCTCTCCTTTATAGCCTTTGTCTCTCTCAATCCCAAGGCTCACCTCCTCTTGTGTGATTCCTCTCTTGCCACGTGTTTCTTCCCTCCTACGTAGTCCCTCCATGTGTATGCGTGGGCTCCATTTCTGCATCCCCCTTTGGCCCCCTTAGCTCCCCTCTAAGTCACAACGTTGTGCTACTAGGAAGTGACTTTTTATTCTAAAAGTGAGTTATGTCCCCCTTCCTCACTTTTTTTTTACAAATAGCTATAGAAGGCAAAAATTAAACAAAATCGAATATTCCAATTAGCCATGGCTAATTAGGAATATTACAAAGTACAATAACAATATATGCATGAGTTGGAGGAGAGATTTTCAAAGCTAGATATACAAGTCACCAACATATCTTGCAACATAGTCATCCTCATAGAATCCCTAGAGAACATGTATGAACCTTTTTAGGAAGGTTGGTGGCTTTAACTCAAAAGTTGGATCATACAAGAAATCTAGAGATAACAAAGACCCAAAAAAAGAATAAAAAATGGCTAGAGAAAGACAAACTAGGTCTTAGTGTTATCACTTCTTCCTAGTCTCCATTTTAAGTGGAACCATAAGTGGAAATTGAGTCTTGCCAAGTTGAAACTGATGTTAGAAGTTTATTTTAGTTCTCATCACATAGTAGAAGAGCAAATATTTTACTTTTCCAAGTTAGAGGACCATGTTTAAACATCATGTGAATGCCACACAAAGATGCTTAAGATGGTTGGTGACAACTAAGTGACTAAATGGGAGGTATCTAAAACCGTCATTAATTCCCAGTCATACCCTATTGAGTGTGAAGAGGACCAACGAATCCATTTGCATGAATTTCAATGGAAGCAAGGGTAGATTATGCAAGACTACGTCATTGAGTTCAATTTCTTTTTCTATGTTAGGTATATCTTCCAACAAATCAAGTGTACTCCTTAATTTTTTGAGTGGCCCACATAATATAGTGCCTCACTTTGTTTACAAGCCCTAATATGACATTAGCCTTGATACATTATTCTTTGAGGACCTCAGGTTGAGGATCTGTACACTTGACTCTACTATCAGTGGATGTGATGGATGTGTTTATTTCCTAAGTTGATGTTAGGATGAAGATAGCTTTGATGGATATGTATGTTTTCTATTGATTTTATGATGATGATAGCTTTGATGGATATGTATGTTTTCTATTGATGTTATGATGATGATAGTTGTGATGAATGTGTTCCTTATGTTGGCTACTTACATTAGTTCTGGTTCACGATGAACAATTATGTGGATGACCATGTCATGTCGATGATGTTATTATGGCTATGACTAACATTGTGAGACATTTTATTGATGATTATCGAGTATGACAGGAAACCACCAGATGCACTCGCATGTGATGAGTCAACGACATATGGTTTGATGGAAATGAATATTTTTTCCTTGAAATTTTAAAGTTCAATTTGAATCTTGCTATAAATTCTAATGACATGTTAGTGGTTGCAGGAACAAGTTAGTTACTTGGCCAAATTACTCACACATGGGTGATGGGGTTGTACAAATGGATGGAACTACATGGAAGGGGTGGAACAGTGTCCCTGATTTCATCTGCTATCTCTCCCGTCGTGACTTGGGATGGAAGGGTTGGAACACCTTCACCTTGAAGATCATGATGTTGTGAGGGTACGTCCCAAATTGGGTCGCTCAAGAGGATTTTATTTCGGGGTGCACATCAAGGCAGATTCCTTGATCCCCAACACCATTATTCTCACTATAGCAGGAAACACAAGAGATGATAGTGGTCTTTATTATTGCACCTAGACTTTCCCCTTGTAGCCACTAGATGCTTGAAGGGAAAGTGGCATGGAACCCTTGGAACTTATAAGGGAATTTCTTGAGGGGCATTACCGATTTGGCACCCTTGGCATCATAAATAAACTATTAGGTGCGACACCCTTGGAACTTCAAAAGGAATTTCTTGAAGGGAACGACTGACTTGACACCCTTTGCATAAAAAAGAAACTACTAAATATAGTCAAGATATGAAAATCCTACTATTCACATTAGGTGGTAAATAGGTTATAATCAAGGAAATTAAATCAGGAATAAAACTCAGGGTAAAGGGAGAATAGGAAGAAATAAAAATATTGTACCTTGAGAACTCTACCCTTCCCATGTAAAATATTAGTCAGATAATGTACATAAGTAATTTAATTAGGAAAAGGGGTGGGGGGGAAGAGGGACATAGATTTAGTTATAAAAATCAATCGTAAAACTTCATTAAGAGAAGAGGGTGGTGAATTAAAATAAATATTAACAATTAAAATTGAGAAATTTAGAGAACCTCCATGTGGCAAGAGCCAACATAAGAATATCCTTCTAAGAGGAAAAGTGAGTTAAATTAGGTGGTAGTTAGGGGACCAAATTTGAGACTCATCATTTGACTTCAGTAATAAATAAAAATTAAGGAGTAGAAGAGGGGGATCAAGAGACAACCAAGAGAAGAAATAGGGAGTCTTGGTGAGGTGAGGAAAAATATTATTTTTGAATTAAATTTAAATTAAATAATTTTATATATCCTTGGTGAGAGGGTCACATGGGTGGGTGAAAAATAGAACTTTTGGATTAATATAATGATTAATTATGTATGAAGTGCCAAGTGTCACCTATGAAGCCTCCTATAAAATGAGGGGCAAGCCATGGGAGAAGGGACTCTTTCGTACCCTATTGTTGGATGGATGAGATTATGTCATTGTGAGTGGCTATGAGCTATAGTTGAGTTTGGTGAGGTAGAGAAATTTAGATAAGGGACTCTTGAGCTAAGGAGTGTTCACCTCTATTAGCTATCACACTTCCTCCATTGCACAACCCCATTGTAGCTCAGGGGTCCACAAGAAGTAGAGTACCTAAGAATTAGGTTGGGATGTCAACTGGTGGGTCACTACATTTAATCAGAGCATATCAACATTCAAACTTGGAGGCAGACGACAATAAGGGAGCATATGTAATGGCAAGGCCAAGATGGAAAATCCTCTCTGAGGAATGGTACTTATGGTATTTATGATGTTATGTTATATATGATGTTGTTGTGCCTATAGCTAATAGAATGTAAAACAAATAATATGTGGAATGTATTGTACTTCATGGATGTTGATTTAAATGCTTTAATACCTTAGATTTTTCAATGTTTTTTTGCTTATGGTTGTATTCATATTTTATCTACATAAAAAAAAAAGAGTTTCATACGGAAGACAAAAAAAATACTAATATATATGGTGTCATAGGGAGGTATCCTACACATATTCATTTATAGAGATAAGGGATGTTATTTTTCCTAGAATAATTAAGAAGGCATATGTGCAATCACAATACTTAGAGAACTATGGATAAGAATAAAACATAATCAAGTGGTTCTAAATAGAAAGACCACAAAGATGTTTCCAAGGAGGGAAAGAAGAAGTGAAATGGAAAGTACAAGAAGCAACGACCATTGCAAATCAATGAAAGGATCCAAATAACCATTGTAATATCAATGGTAACTCCAAATATAGGTGTTGGAAGCTACATCTAGAGAAAAATTCAAAGAATCGCAAGAAGGATTCTAAGAATAAGAACATGTTATCCATGGATTTTCAAGAAACTAGGTAGAGATCAACTTATATGCAAATGAAAATATTATTTGCACTACTATGTAGAAGGAGATGATCCTAGGTGGCCTCCATCCCAAGGAACAAAAGGGGATGACTAAACTACTCCATATTAAGATCAGGGCCTAGGAAGAAAAAGGTGGATGCACTATTATATGTTGGTTCATAGGCCAACCTCATATTATTTTCAATTTTATATTGGAAGTTCATGACCATCCTCACCCATATCCATTGGGATGGATAAATAAATATGTAGAGCTTAAGGTCATTAAACAACATAAGATCAAATTTGTTGTAAGTGCAAATTATATTAATGAAATGGAGGTATATATATACCACTTGATGTGTGTGGTATAACATTTGGAAGCCCATACATGGACATAAGGGATGCAATATTCATGAGGAGAGCCAACCATTACAACCTAATCAAGGATGGGAAGACTTTCATAATCAATGCATGTAAAATCAAATCCATTTTCTCTTTAGTAAGTGCTAACTAAGCCAAGAAACTAATTAGTTCAAGTAGGAAATATGTCTTACTCTTTTTAAGAGAGAACCAACCAATAGATGAATTGATAAAGGTAAATATATCTCTGGAGGGATGTACTAAAGCCTAGAAATTTTAGTTGCAATAGATTTCGTAGGCATATAAAAAAGTGTCCTTGAAGCCTAAAGGTTTACCACCTAAGAGGGAAATGGAGCATTAGATACAATTGTTTCCTAACTCCCCATTACCAAATGTTGGGTTTTATAGACATTTGATCATGGAAGAAGATGAAGTGAAGAAATATTTGTTGTAGGTTGGAATGAGGAGTAATTCGAAAGCACTACAACTTTTGGATCACCTATCATCATAGCACCCAATAAGGATGGGACATGGAGAATATTCATTAACTACATAAATTTGAATAAGATTTCCCTTAAGAGTTGGTTCCCTCTATCTAGGACGATGACTTTCTAGATCAGGTACAACATGCCAAGTACTTCATCAAGATGGATCTAAAATTAAAGATAAAACGCCTGAAGGATCTCCTTCATGATAAGGTGAGGTCTATATGAATGACTAATATTGAGTTTTGGTTTGTGTAGTGCACTAGCTATATGTATGTGTTTCATGAATGATGTATTGCACCCTTTCTAGATTCATTTGTGATAGTGTAATCAAATGAAATATTGGTTTATAGCTCTATCTAGGAAGAGGATATCTCACACCGCATGTTACAGACTATAAAAAAGCATCAACTACTAGCAAAGCTTAAGAATGCTAATTTTCTCGGTAGTCATTGACATATATAGAGTATGTATTTGGTTAAAAATAACTCAAGATACATCCCATAAATATGGATGGCATCTTCAAGTGGCTAACCCTACTAATGACATTGAAGTTAGGAGATTTTTTGGGGAAGCACAATACTTATGAAAGTTCATAGAATCCTTTTCAACTATGGTTGCACCAATCCATGCCATAACAACAAATATAAAGAGTTTCTAATAGGGAAAGAGTTAACAGAAGGATTTTGATTAATTGAAATGGGATATCAATCAAGCACCAACTCTTGCATTTCCTCATTTGCAAAATCCTTTTGAATTGGAGTCAAATGGATTGAAATATGATGGGAGTGCTCTTCATGCAGGGATGTAGGTCAACATGCTATAATTTAGAAATGTTTCATGTTGGAGTCTTGAACTACCTTGTATATGATAGGGAACTATATGCTCTAGTTCAAACTATTAAGAAATAGAAGCACCATCTAATGGGCAAGGAGACCATCATCCACCCTAATAAATACCCACTATAATAATTTTGGACCCAAAGTAAACTTCAAAGAACCAAACACTATAAGTGGATCAAGGTTTTATAACAATTTCATTGAATAACCAAATATAATAAGTGTGACACTCATTAAGTTAACAAATATGCTTTCAAGGCCACACACATACATTATCACATCTTTAATAACTCTTATGCACATGAATCCTTTCACCCATGATGCATACATGAAGGCATACACAGAATATGAGGATGTTAAAGAGGTGTTTCAACATCTATAAGACCAAGTTCGTGTAGAAGAAGGTAACAATAAGGCTAACTATCACTCTGAGGTGGGTTGCTCAACAAATTAGATAATCTCTATATTCCTAAATCTAGACAAGCAACTTATTAGAGAATCTCACACCTCCAAAGTTACGAGGATATTTGGTGTTGGGAAGCCATTACCAACTTACAAAGGTATGTATATTGGTGTAGAATACAAGAATATGTAGCTTGGTTGATCAAAGGGTGAATACTTTGCTATGTTACCAAACCTAGTAACAAAAAGCAAGGTTTATACCGCTCCTACTTGTACCTACTAGATCTTGGGAGAGCATCTCCATGGATTTTGTGGGTGGTTTATAATAACAAGAAAATAGGGACATGATTATCCATTTATGATATAACAATACTTGAATTCTCATGCTTTATAAAATGTAATAGATCTGACCTACAAATATATGAAAATAGAAAATATGTCCAATACTGCAATTAAACCCAAGAGCCAATACAACAGAGAAATACATAAACTTCAGATTTTTATTAATATCAAACCCTTGAGGTAGGGTAACACCATACAATCACTCATTAAGGAAGGAGAACACTCCACGAGCCATATGCTTTCTAATATAATAATCTTTCATATGTCTCAATGGGGAGTCTCTAGCCTCTATATAGGCTTCATACATACAATAACATGGGTCATTACCATGGGTCTCTCAATACCATATATCTAATACAATGGGCTTATCACATTATTCCTAACTACTTGTGGTCCCTTACATGATGCGGGTTAACCACTTTATTTATTAACTATGGCCCATTTATTTATTATCCTTACATATCATTATTACCTTGGGTACCTCCCTTTGTACCCCATAATATTCCCCTAGGTATACTACATTACAGCCCCCTTAAACATGTTTCATCCCAGAAACATCAGAAGAACACAAGTAATAAGATCTACTCAAAAGAGTAGCCCATTGGTACCATGCACGTGCATCTATCCATCCAAGATAAAGGTGAACCATTATGCATCTTCCCATGTGATAGAAATCTCTATCTAGACACTCTGGAAATTCAGATTCACTCTACAACTATCTCACCGTTAAAAAAGAAGAAGAAGAAGAAGAAGTTGATTTTAAATTAGCGATATCTCCCTCATCCAGACTCTGATTCGACCGATTTTTTTTTTCTTTTTTTTTAATTGGGTAATTTTTCAAGAGGATCTCAGATCTTCATTTAATTTCTCAAAATTCCCCACAAAAACTACAAAAATTGACTGGAGATCCACCGTCCATGAATTGTCGTCAGAAAAATTTCTGCAGCATAGTTGATTTTTAAATTAGTGATATCTTTCTCATTCGAATTGTGATTCAGCCGATTCGTTTTTTGAATTTGGGTATTTTTTCGTAAAGAATCCAGATCTGCATTGTGTTTCTATAAATTTTTCACCGGAAGTTTCAGGTATGATCTTCCAACTCTCCACGCAAAAAATTCCTACAATATATATATATTTCCGCTTTGTCCAAGAAAGTGCTATGATACCACTTGTAATAGATATGACCTGAAAATATATGAAAATAGAAAATATTCCCAATAATGCAATTAAACCCAAGAGCCAATACAAGAGAGAAATAGATAAACTTCATATCTTCATTAATATCAAACCCTTGAGGTAGGGTAACACCATACAATCACTCCTTAAAGAAGGAGAACACTCCACAAGCCATATGCTTGCCAATACAATAATCCTTCACATGTCTCAATGGGGAGTCTCTAGCCTCTATATAGGCTTCATACATATAATACCATGGGTCTTTCAATACCATATATCTAATACAATGGGCTTATCACACTATTCTTAACTACATGTGGTTCCTTACATGATGTGGGTTAACCACTTTATTTATTAACTATGGCCCATTTATTTATTATCCTTACATCTCATTATTACCTTGGGTACATCCCTTTGTACCTCATAATATCCTCCCTAGGCATACTACATAAAAAAAACCATCAAGGGATAAGATGCAGTTTACGTAACTCACATATGGAGTTAGTCATGTGTGTACTTTTAAGATTATTTTAGGGGGTCCAAAAACCTAACATTAATTAGGGGTTGAGGCATGCAAAAACCATAAACCTAACACTAGATGGTTATCACTCTGTGATAAATATGAGGTTGCTAGGATAGGAAGGGGTTCCTTTCTTATTGTATTTTTGTTGTTCCATGGTTAAGGCATCTAGGAGTTGGATATTGAAGCATAATAGAGGAAGTAGAAGATATTTTAGTAGTCATATTGGTTATAGTGTCAATGGCAAGTCCATAGTGAGTGACCCTTTCTTAGTATTTTCATTTAGAACTAATAGCGAAAGAAAAAAACATAGGTCTCATATTCTACTTGAGTTTTTCTCATATTGTATTTTCCTAAGGTACATATTTTGTTCATTATGTAGATAGTATGTTATATGCTTAGCTTCTTTTGTTTTAATTTTAATTATTTCAGTACTTTCAAGCATTAATCTAGTAAAATTAAATCTAAATTCTAAATTAATACACTGCATATTAAACAAGAGATTGTATAATATTGTAAGATTTATTGTGATGAATTATTCTAATAAAATATTCATGCCAATTTATACATCAATGATTCTTAACCTCTAACATTAATCTCTAATTAGTAGTGGTGTTGCTACTTGGTATTGCTTATAGTTATTTGAAAGGAATCTTTTGTAGTGACAATATCACACCAACAATTGATATAATGTTGGGATAAACTTTAATATAATGTCAACATTTGGCTAACACTAAAAATATTATATGTTTTTTTTTTTTAATGTATGCAACTTATTTTCCACGGACTTCTTTTGTTATCAGTGATTATGAGAAAGTTGCATGATTTTATATCTATTAACTTGGAGCTATCCATCTATTTTGAATGCTTTCCATAACCCTAAATTTGGTATGTGTAATACAAGCCTTTGGTATAATGTCACCTTCAATATTTGTCATAATGTTGGTATTTAAAATAATATTGACATTAATTTTGCATACCTTTGAGCTATTACATTTTTTAAGGCATCTTATTCTCCTAGATTAATTGTGTAATGACAATAGTGAAAAACTTTCTTTCATTTTATGTTTGGACTAGCAAAACATGAAACATTGTTTTATTTTTATGATATAAGTTATTTTGGTTTATATTTAACATAACAAACAAACTTAAAAGAGAAGATTCAACACAAACAAATTTAATTTGCAAACTTGTACATTCATTTTAACATAAACATTATGTAAGAGAATAGATTTACAATAAAAAAATTTCAATTACAAACTTATAAATATTTTTTTACAAAACTATCATAAACAAGAGGGGTTGTGTGGCAGCTAGTCCCTGCCCTATGCTCTTGTTGGTTGTAGCAAGAAAGAGTTCAGCGTTGCAAGTGATTTGATATTGGCTTGAAGTTTTGCAGAAAGAACCAAGTAGGCTCCGACAACAACCAACTTTCTCCATATGGGAAAAACTGAGGTAGATTCTTCAAACATGCTGATGTTTACACATGATAGATGCAAAAGAATAGTCATGGAAGACAATGTGTGCCTTTATAGCAGGTTTGGGCGAGTTTGCACAACCTACTATACCATTGAATGCCAAATGGTGTTGACCAGAAATGGAGATCACCAAACATTTGTACTAACTTGGGAAGAGCAGATTGAAGGAACTCCACTAATACTGCCTCCGCACATTGGTAGTTATCCGGAATTTTATTCTTGAGTTGTAGGAATCTCTGATTGAAGTCTAATGCAATAGTGCAATTTGGGTGTCCAAAAGCAAGATGTTAGGGGCAGGAGGAAGCTTGCACCAGCAATTGGGGAGGTTGTTGATAAAGGAACTCACCAAGGTGCGACCAATTGCACTAAGGATGATGCACTAAAGAAGGCACTCCATATGGATGCCAAGTTTTCATTGGAAATCACTGCATGAATCAGTAGACCCACCCCAGAAGCATGGTCTGGTGAATGCTACAAGTGATTTTATGCATAAATCACACAGTTTCTATTGAGGCTATCAACAATCTGTTAGTGATTATGAATCTTGCATGGAGTTAACAAGTCAAGTATGGACTAGTTAATGAAAAAAGGTACATGGCTTAAGTTCATACTGGTATAGTACTCAGCTACTTATTCAGAGGTTTATAGATTTCAACTGTAATTAGTACATTCGAGTCATACTAGATTGATTTTATAAGATTGCTCATTACTATATTTATCTAACAACATCAAGGTTGAGTATTTGACTTTTTTACTTATTGTCTATAAGCTTGTCTACAACAATTCGTAGTTTGTGCGCGGGCCAGGACTAGTATCATCCAGAGCAACCTCTACTGGCTATAGAGAAGGCTTAGGCACATCACGTTTTTTTAAGTCCTAATGTGGTGTGTAGACCATCAAGTTTGAGGTGGTGTGTAGACGATCAAGTTTGAGGTTTGTGACGGACTGTCATTCACCCTCTTTCAGAATAGTACAATCGTTCTTCCACTAAGTGAGAGCATAAATCCCTTCTTTAGCCTAGATGTTGAGACTGGTTATACAGTCTGACACCTTGACCGCCTCTTTCAACCCTAGATGTTGAGACTGGCTACATAGTTTGACACCTTGATCGCCTCTTTCAAATCTGTAAGAAAATTGGAGTTGTTGCGAGTTTTCTCTTTTCCTAGAATCATTGTATTCGAACAAGACATAAACAAGAAGTCTGCAATTTTGATGTAAGCTCATTCAATTGGTCTTGGAATTTAATCCCAAGAGCAGGTTTTGATGTATTATCTCCCATCAAATATTATGTTCAACTCTTTTCACGTTGCTCCACCATTAGTCGGCATTAGTTGGTAGAGAAACCTGAGATCGGGCCTATTGAGGTTTCAAAATTTTGGTGTTTTCATGGAATTTTTGTTCCCATCCAAAACTCTTCAAATTTTGCAATAAATTCAAGTGATTAGTAGCATGTTCACAACTTTCCAGCTTTTCTTGCAGGTTGTTGGTGCTCGACTTGCCGTAGTTCATTCATGAAATTCTCACACAATCATAAAATTTATGTCATTTTGTGATTCAACACAATTTCACAGATTGCTTAAAATGTCACTATAACTTAGAACATGCAAATGGCTCGTTGCGAAATCTTATTACTAGAGAAACATATCTAGAGTTTCATTTACATATCAAATTATCAAACAAGATTAAAAGTTATATGTATAAATTGACCTGTGTATTCGAGTATGACATGCTCGACATAGTTAACAAACTGCTAATCATGCTCGGGATCACATGTATTATTCTGGTAACCATTAAGTATGCTCAAGAGTACTTAGTTTGGCTTAGGCATGTACACCAAGAAAGCATGACGTTGATTCCTAGCATTTCTCTTTAAGTTGCCATTGACTTACACTGTGCACCTATTGTCCAGATCAAGAATGAACTAAAAGTATAGCAATTCATGTAAATTAATCTGCTTAGGTGATTTCAATATGGTTAGTACTAAGGCTCGTTATACACTCTAATGAACTACAATGACTAGTGACGAGTATCGGATTACACATAGTCTAAGCCATGTTATATCTAACCAACATTATATCAAGGGAAAATACTAGGCGGCTGCGTAATACACCTTGAATTGTTACCGCCGAGAGATTTCATGAATTAATATAAGTATGGTCGTATTAGAGCTCTGATTGATAAGAAATTTCACTAGTCCAGTAAAACAACAACATGAAATGGTCACTAATACACCTATTTTATAAGAAAATCTCGACACAACCACGTATCTCTCATGCCATGAACGTGAACCTGCATGCATACAAAATAATGTGATAACCATATCAGTGTGAAGGCAGAAAACGTGAAATTTTGCAGAGAGTAGTGCATAGTCTGGGCCCATAGTCCTCAATGTTCAAAGTGAAAAGTTGGTGAAGATTGAACATATTGTAGTGCAGTTATTTACCAATTTCTTGCATATAATATTGGAACATGCTCAGCGGCCTACTTCCCTCAGATTTGTGCAGTGGAGGTAAGCTTCAGTATATTCTTGTTCTTGATAACGAATTTACAGGCCAAATCCCTGAATCGCATGGGAACTGTAAGAGTATGCTTTTCGATCTTGGATTTGAGCTTCAACTCTTTTGAAGGGGAGATCAGTCTAGAAATTGGCAATGAGATGAATTTGTCTGAGCTATATCTGCAGAGAAATGGGTTCTCTGGAAACTTGCCAGCAGAAACTGGGTAAGTTTCGCAGTTGATCTCTACCTTCTGAGATTGGGAAATTAAGCTTGTTGATTAGTATGTCTTTGCAGGAAAATAATCTTTCAGGACCCCATACCAACTCACATTGGACACTATAAGTTTGTGTCTTCCATTAATATTGCATATAATGAAGTCCTTAATTCTCTGAATCTTTCCAAGAATATGTTTTTTAGAGAAATACCCAACACCTTGGCTTCTCTGAAGCTTAGTTATGTAGATTTCTCTAGGAATTCTTTAACAGGACCAGTGCCAATTGAGCTCATCAGCTAGACCAACAACAAAAGCTTTTCTGGAAACCCTAGCCTCTATGGTCAAGGCCTGGAATCTTTGCATCCCTGTGATTTACATACAAGGGATGTTTATCACGAGAGATGGATAACTAGGTGGATTGTTAGTGGGACTGTATTTACATTCTTGATCCTTGACATGCTCATCATAGGATGTAAGTTGCATTGTAGAGATCCCAAATAAGGTCAACAACTGAACTTTTTGGGAGATGAAATCCTTCCACAAGCTCAACTTTGATGAGCATGAAGTTCTGGAATCCATGGACGAGGAGCACATTATTGGTCATGGTGGCTCCAATACAGTGTACTGAATTAAGCTAAGAAATGGTGATTTTGTTGCTGTGAAAAAGCTCTAGACCTAAAAAAATGGCCACCAGGGCAGACAGGGCCTGATAAACCGAGAATTGAAGGCAGAAGTTGAGACACTGGGAACGATACTGCACATGAATATTGTCAAACTCTACTGCTATAAAGACCTCAAGAAGAGAGGAAGACCAGAGCATCCAAGAAGTGCTCAGACAGTTTCAGGAAGAGGTGCAGGAAGAGGTGCAGATATTCCATCCACCTGAATCTGCATGCACACATACACCTGTAACACATGCACACATATACCTATAATCTTTGTATACACTTGTAACTACCTGCGAGCAACTAACTGCAACCAATAAGCCAAATAAAGGCAAATAAAATGTAGCTAGCTGCAATCATAGCAAGCAAGAAACTCAAACTAATGTTAACATTAGTTCTGTAGTCCAAAATATTTTAAAAAATGAACAACCTAAAACCAAAATAACATATAGTCTAGCCTCTTCCGCCTCAGGAAGAGGTCAAATAATACCATGAAGTTGAATGAAAAGGTAAATGACGAATATGAATGATCCAGGTGGCTCCAGGGACACACACAGGACAAAGGGATTATGAAAGCTCGAAAATTAAATTGATCAAAATGATTTCAAACTAGGACTAGAGCATAGATCTCATCATCCTGATCGCAGTGGTGTGAACGGTTCGTCAAACTGAGTTCGTATGCGAAAGTTTGAGCAATGAAAGTTTGGTTGGCTTTTGTTGACTGTGCAGGCTTAAGGAGGGAACAAAGTCGCCGAAACTTGGCCACTGAATTCCGTCCAACTTGGGCCGGATTTCGGGTAAATTTGTGGCCCAGTTAATTTGTCTCCTTTGGCCTAAAATCCGAATAATTTTAAAAGGGCCTATTTCTTTAATATATATTATATATATATATATATATATATATATATATATAATATTATATATATGTGGTGGCAGGCCACCACCCTCGCCACACTCGTATCACATAAAAGAATTAAATTAAATATGGCTTGGTGGCCATCACCCTGCTGAGCCCTCCAACCAACTCCCATTAAAAACCCATGTAATACGTATGGGCAGTGGGTGGGCCATTTCCTGGTGGACCCGGCCCACGCCCCACCACACTCAACGTTACATATTAAGGGAGGCCGGTTGGAGTTGAACCCACAGCCGGCGAGAGGGCCGTCCCCGTCCACGCGGTAGCCTCATATAACACACAACCACCATGTAACGTTCAACAAACAAAATTAATGCTGCCTCCAAAAATCAAATAACGCGCCATGTAAAAAGGTTCCGACACCAAACTTGATTACGATTGACACATTTCAAGGGGCCGCCCACCCAATTTGGAATGTATGTTAAAATATAGGAGGGGTAGGATTTGACCCCCTGACCCCTCCTCAACCGATTGTGTATTTTTTGCCGCCACACCAACGACCTCTTCATTGATATCTCCGCCTGAGAAGGATATTTAAAAGGGAATTCTTTCTCATTTGTGGGGAGGTAAGACTTGAAAGAAAACAGAGGGAGCGTATGGATGGAGAGGCAAAAGGGTGGCATGGAAATCAAATCATGATTTTTTTAAATTAATTTTAATGCAGGATGGAAAAATCACTGCTATAGAAATAGGGAGCAGAACCATGATCCTTGAAATTTTCCCGAGGAGGTAATTTTTCTCCATGTAGGAATATAGTCAAGTTTATAGTTGTTTTTCATGGTTTTCCGCAAGGGTCGCAATGGTGAGGTCAGATTCTCCTTGTGAGTTGCAAATTTCCATTCCACCCATGGAGTAGAATATTTGAGGAATCTAGGGGGAATCTAAAAGATTCCTTGAGCCCTAGATTCTCAATTTCTCATAATTCAAAAATTGGACAGTCGATTTTGCACTATTCGACATCACAAATTTGATGGTGTGTTTAGATTTTTCATTTTCTCATTCTAATTTTCAACCACTTTTCTAAGTGGAATGCAGGTGTTAGCATTCATGTGTGAGCAGCCATTTCCATGCGATTGTTGCCGTGAGATTGATGACACGAACAACTTCAGCAGTTTGACATCTGCTTCTTCAGATGGCCCTTGGTTGTGAGGTATATGCAGTGTGTTCATGTACTTCTTTTGCTATGCATTGTGCTACACAGATCCCTGTTTGATGCTTGATGTGGGATCTTGTTTCTTACTTGTTTTGATGATACCTGCTTGATGTGATGCGGAATCATTTGTGTGATGTACTTGTTGTCATGATTCGTCGTGTTGTGTTTTGAGATCCCTTTTTCGTATGTTGATGGGATACTCATGTGTCACCATGCATGTTTGCATTTAGATCCCTTTTATGCCATGTTTGCGGGATGATCATCATGCATGAGCTTTTGTGTCATACTGATAGGATTTTTTGACTAAGAGTTCCTGTAGCGGAATATCTCTTAGAGCCACTCCTGCGTGAGGGCATTTTCCTTGTATGATAGCGACATCACCTCTTATGTACATTATTACTATTGACAACACTTAATGCAGTGGCCTACACCATCTTGACACTAGGGCCCAGAGACGTAGTCCCTCCTAGATGAACTCCATTATCAACGGATTATGTTTTTATGTTGCTGATGATTGAAATGTTCCTCTTCTTTGTAGCATGCACATGTATTCATTTATGTTCTTTTAAAAATGAAATCTAACACATCATGAAAGTAAAAGGTCTTGGAAGGGTCCTTTGTCACACCCGAACCTGGATCAAGTGGTATTAGAGTAGTCTTTGTGTGGATGTGAACTGCAAGCATGAACAATGGAACATGCAGCGACAAAGGATGAAAAAGTGATGTACGAGACCATGCTCAATATTTCCCAAAGGGTGTAAATAATGTATGAAGCTCTACAAAAAGAACAAAGGAAAAGGAGCGATTGCAGCTTCAGTTGTGAGCCACGGAAGAGGCCCTGGAAGAACTGAAGCACAACAAACAGAATCTTCAAACAAAGAATGCTGAAATGAAGATGCTTCTACATGAAGCGAAAGAGGGAAAACAGAGTTTGCTACAACAGCTGCAAGCTAAGGACGAGGCCTTGGAAAAGCTGTAGCGTGACCCATGTGAGGTAAAAAGTAGTTCTCCATCTTCATATGTGTTTCCTGATGATGATTTCATTGTTTTTGAAAATCATACCACTAGAATTGGCTCCAAACTGTTGAAGAAAATGGGGTATGAAGGAAAAGGCTTGGGCGTTAATGGCCAAGGCATTGTCAACCCCATAAAAGTAGAAGAATTACCCCTTCAGACAGGACTTGGGTATGTTAGAAAGGAAGTTGGGGAATGTGCCACGATAGTTAGTGAACCACCAACAATGGATGATGAGCATCCCTCATCAGTTCTTTCCAAGCCGACAGAGGAGGTAAAAGATGTTGATTTCCTTTCGGTTTCGTCTTCACATAGTATGATTTCTGTTCGAAATGTGGAGATCCCAATTACAGGGACAAACATGAGGCTCCTTACAAGGATGAGGCACAAGGAGGAAAAAGAACTTGGCGTCAATAACCAAGGCATAACTCAACCATTGGAGGTTGTGCAGAGACCTCAATTTTCAAGCTCGAGATACACCAAAGGAGAATGCTCAAAGGTGTCAGATTCTTCCGAGGCATCGTCAGAATCGTCGAGGAAAGAGAATGATGGGAACACATCCCCATCATCCCATGGCAGTGCCCATTGCAGGGAAGGAGCTGAGGCAAGCTCTCATCGCCATACTTACACCAGAGACGACAAGGAAAGGTATAACTAGTTTCGACATTTGAATGTTCATTTCAATTATAATCATGTTTTTAAAGATGAATGTAAAACATGGCATGAGAAAACATGTACCTTTTGTGGATTACATAACCATACATTTTATAAGTGTTGGAAAAGAATGACAACACACAAAAGGATGAGGCGTGAAAGACTCTCTCAACAGTAGGTAAAGAAACATGTTAAGCAGACCTGGAGAAAGAAAACCTATTGCAGTCATTGCAACAGAAATGGCCATCAAAGAGCCACTTGTTGGAGGCTCGATCCAGAGCAACGCCTTAAAGACAAAGTGTCGATGCATGAACCAGATGAAACAATTGTTTGACAAGCGGATGCGCCACAAGGAGGCAACCCATTCACATTGATAAGTGAAAAATGATTTCTAGAGATGTTAGTGTTTCATGGTCGCACTTGTGTAAATCATTTGTTGCATTTTAAAATGTAAAAGTGATGATGTGCTTTCCGTCACTTGTTCAACAACAATGATACCTGGTCTTATTTTGTGTTGCATGATAAACTCTGAAAGTGATGTTGTGTTTCCATCACTTGTCAAAACAATAGTGTTTGGCCTTATCTTTGTAAATCATGTGTTGCAGTGATGATGTGTTTTCCATCACTTATTGAAGCAACAATGATATGTTTCCCTTATTTTCGTAGCTAGGGTATAATGTCCATCTTATTGTAAACTTGACCACCGAGTATGTGCTATAAACTTGTGGCAAGTGTGGGACGCTTGGGTCATTAGTTGGTCATGAAAGCCAAGCATGTAATTTTCGAAACATAACATTATAGGTTGCAGAGGTTGCAGGTGTCGGCTCATCGCTTAAGGCTCTGAAGAACAAAGGTGAAGGAGATGGAAGCAAGACCTTTTAGGATGCTTGTGATGTAGACAAGGTATAAAGAAGTTGCAGATTATTTTTCATGCTTTTGGAGGACCAAAAGCTCCTCAGTAGGTAGGATTGATCTAGGTGGCTCCAGGGACACACACAAGACAAAGAGGGATTATGAATGCTCAAAAATCAAAGTGATCAAAATGATTTCGAACTAGGACTAGGCCGTAGATCTCGTCATCCTGATCGCGGTGGTGTGAACGGTTCGTCAAACCGAGTCTGTATGCGAAAGTTAGGAGCAGTCAAAGTTTGGTTGACTTTTGCTGACTGTGTAGGCTTAAGGGGGGAACAAATTCGCTGAAACCCGGCCAACCTGGGCTAGATTCCAAGTGAATTTGGGGCCTGGTTAATTTTTTCTCCTTCTGCCTAAAAATCTGAATAATTTTAAAAAAGCCCATATAATATATATATATTAATATATATATATATATATATATATATATATATATATAATATATATATCTGTATATATAAGATATATATATATATGTATATATATATAAATAATATATATATATATATTATATCTATATATGTATATCAATATATATATATATATATATATAATATATATATATGTATATATATATATATATATATATATATATATGTAAAATATATATATATATATATATATAATATATATATATATGTATATATATATATATATAGAGAGAGAGAGAGAGAGAGAGAGATCTGTGGTTGTGGGCCACCACCCCTGCCATCCCTCATATCACATAACAAAATTAAATTAAATATGGCTCGACGACGCCGAGCCCTCCAACCAACTCCCATTAAAAACCCATGTAATACATATGGGCAGTGGGCGGGCCACCTCCAGTGGATCTGGCCCATGCCCCACCACACTCAACGTTACATATTAAGGGAGGCTGGTGGGAGTTGAACCCACGGCTAGCAGGAGGGCCGGCCCCGCCCATGCAGCGGCCTCATATCACACACAACCACCATGTAACGTTCAACAAACAAACTTGATGCCGCCACCAAAAATCAAATAATGCGCCATGTAAAAAGGTTCCGACACCCAATTTGGAATGTATGTTAAAATATAAGAGGGGCGGGATTTGACCCCCCGACCCCTCCTCAACTGATTGTGTATTTTTTTCCACCACACCAATGACCTCTTTGTTGAGATCTTTGCCCGAGAAGGATATTTAAAAGGGAATTCTTTCTCATTTGTGGGGAGGTCGAACTTGAAAGAAAATAGAGGGAACGTATGGATGGAGAGGTAGAAGGGTGGCACAAAAATCGAAGTGTGATTTTTTTAATTAATTTTAATGCAGGGTGGAACCATCACTGCTGTAGAAATAGGGAGAGGAACCATGATCCTTGAAATTTTCCCGAGGAGGTAATTTTTCTCCATGTTGGAATATAGTCAACTTTATAGTCGTTTTTCACGGTTTTCCGCAGGGGTTACAATGGCGAGGTTAGATTCGCCTTGTGAGTTGTAGATTTCCAGTCCACCCATGGAGCAGAATCTTTGAGCAATCTAGGGGGAATCTAAAAGATTCCTTGAGCCCTAGATTCTCAATTTCTTAGAATTCAAAAATTGGACAGTAGATTTTGCACTATTCGACGTCACAAATCTGATGGTGCATTTAGATTTTTCATTTGCTTATTCTAATTTTTAGCCACTTTTCTAAGTGGAATGTAGGTGTCAGCGTTCATGTGCGAGCAACCTTTTCCATGCGATTGATGTCGTGAGATTGATGGCACGAACAACTTCAGCAGTTTGACATCTGCTTCTTCAGATGGCCCTTGGTTGTGAGGTATATGCAATGTGTTCATGTACTTCTTTTGCTATGCATTGTGCAGCATAGATATCTGTTTGATGCTTGATGTGGGATCTTGTTTCTTACTCATTTTCATGATTCCTACTTGATGTGATGCAGAATCATTTGTGTGATGTACTTGTTGTCATGATTCGTCATGTTGTGTTTTGAGATCCCTTTGTCGTATGTTGATGGGATACTCATGTGTTTCCATGCATGTTTGCATTGAGATCCCTTTTATGCCATGTTGGCGGGATGATCATCATGCATGAGCTTTTGTGTCATACCGATAAGATTTTTCGACTAAGAGTTCCTGTAGCAGAACATCTCTTAGAGCCACTCCTACGTGAGGGCATTTTCTTTGTATGATAACGACATCACCTGTTATGTACATCATTATTATTGACAACACTTAATGCAACGGCCTACACCATCTTGACAACGGGGCCCAGAGACGTAGTCCCTCCTGAACGAACTCCATTATCAACGACTTATGTTTTTATGTTGCTGATGATTGACATGTTCCTATTCTTTACAACATGCACATGTATTCATTTATGGTCTTTTAAAAATGCAATCTAAGACATCATGAAAGTAAAAGGTCTTGGAAGGGTCCTTTGTCACACCCAAACCTGGATCAATGAAATCGAAAAACTTCGAAAAGGGAAGACCAAGTAATATCAAATGCCTAAAAACCGATTACTATAGTCCCATGCCACTTCCAGATGGTAGGGACTAATAAGAAGTTTAATAGAAAACAAATTAGGTTTGAAAACTATCACATATTTTTGAACGTAAAATACATAAGAATACCGTGGAATATCAACATAAAATACAAACAATGTAAAAGGAACATTGAAATCGATAAAAAATTTAACTCAAAGTTGATTATGTAAAAATTGTTTTATTATTAATTATGCATCAAAACATTTGGATTAAAACATCAAAACATTATCATTAAGTATCTATAAAAATGTCAAAATCCATCAAATGGTATAGTGCTAAAAAGAGTATAAGAATGTTATAGTGTTAAAAAGAGTATACGAATGTAATATGAAAAAGCTTATTATAAGTTACCTTTCTTTCCCAAACATTAATTTAAGAAAATGACAAAATTAACGAAGAAAGCACTCAAATAAGATTAATAATTGTGATGTAGTATAGTCTCTGCCTCTACAGCTAATTAATTGATTCTCCTTGCACAATTTTTTTTGTACAATGAAAGCTCTCCACACATGCATTTGTTCTCTGACATGCACAATTACCTCTCCAAAGATTTTTCTGCACAACTACTTTTGTATTGTATATTTTTACTATAGATTCAAATTGCTTATGTGATATGCTAAAACAAAATACATGGATCTACTCTACTAATCAACAGAAACAAAAATTGATTGATGAAATCTCGAAGCAGAAAAGGAAGAATTTCAATCGCACATAACACGATATTTTTCTAGGGAAAGAAATTGCTCAAAACCTCGACTATCTATATTGCATTAACCAGAAGATCTGAGAAGAAAATACAATGCTTGTTCAACCCGAACAATCTCTGCACAAGTACAAACTATATCACTGCTTCTCAAACCAGCTCAAGCTAATACTTAGTCAATTCTTTTTCCTGCCAAGATCCTACTTCATTGTGCAATCCCTAAGGGAATTAGTCCATATTTTAATTGGGAAAACCTCGTGCCACAATTGCGCAATCCATCATAGGCCTTCTCTTGATTGCATGCACCATCTGTACAACTCTGAAAATTATACAACTGGTAGTACAATGTCCCTGAAATCTAATCTCAACTGGGTCTTTCTCAGAACTAACATACATGAGTTATTTTGAGTGATTTATCAGTTGTCTGATTGATCACTGCATCTGAATTAAATCCAATTTAATTCACTTGACCTCTTACTAATTCCTCCATTAGTTAGAACTAGTTTATCTGAATTTAACTCAATTTAACTGAATTAAATAATTACAACTCAATAAGAACTTAACCTGGGCCCCTAAAATTCAGGGATCACTCTACATGACTCTATATAGACTCCCAATTCGAATTTACTGATCCAACTAAGTCAACTTAACTTAGTTAATTGTTACCAGTTGCTATGAGAATAGAATTACAATTTCATTCCTAATTTAATTCAAGGACAAATTAAATTAGGATTTTCTTGTTGCAATTTTTAACATGTATTCAATAACTGCCTTCGGTCAATCATTAACATTCAAAATTGTTATAAATTGATGTGGGTCCCATATGTCATGAGGAGGAACCATTCCTTGTGGAATACATTATTAAATAATAATTAAAAAAGAGATTATATATTTATTATTTTAATAAACTTTGCACAAAGATTTTGGCATAGTCAAAGCTCTACGCACATGCATTTGTTCTCAGCACGCACTTCCTCTGAACAGCCACCTCCGCACACTCAGATCCACCTCTATGCAACTTCCTCTGCACAACCACCTCTGTATATGCACAACCACTTCCACACAACTTACTTCTCACAACTACTTCTATACACATGTTATATATAAGAATCATCAGATTCAACATTATTAAATAATCCTTGTTACAATTGTATCATAGGGAGGTTCTCTTGCTTTGAAATGATGACACAACGGTTTCAAATATGTGCGGAAGGATGGTGTGTGGAATAAGGAACATAAACCTCCGCACTCACATACATCTCCACTTCGACGTGACATATCGCTATGTCTACAATATTATTGGTAATATTCATTGACATTTGAAGTTGTTATTAATTGACGTAGGTCCTAAATGTCGTGAGGAGGAGAGAAATATGTTCCTAAATAATAAGTAAAAAACAGATTTGTATATTTTTTATTTTAATAAACCTTGCACAAATATCTTCTTCACACACCACACATACCTCATTCTTGTGAGTGTACCCCGCCATTCGCATGGTAAAAACTTCATAAAATGAAACATAATAATATTATTTTGAAATGTGTAGAAAACTCTCTGCATAAGCACATATGTCAGTGAACACTTCTCGTAATGTAGTAGAATCAAGTTCTTTTATGTTCAAGAAATTGGAAATCAATTGATTAAAGAATTAAGCATATGTGCAGAGTTGTATTATTGGCAATAGTTTAATAATAAATATACATATGACCATATTTTGAATATCGCTATTCATGATATTGTATATTGGCTATGAAGTGCAAAGAATTTGATTGTGTCACATTGTATGTTAGCTTTGAACTTTTCCACACTCATACACGTGTTTCAATAAAAAAAAATGCAATATGATAGCAGTACATATAAAAAGTAAACAAAAAATGGCCAACCTTACCCTACAAAAAGTTCTTCATTATGTACTTTTGCTAATATTATCGAAAATATATGAGATCTCTAGAATATCAAAAGGTAAACACAAGTAGCAATTAATAAAAGTTGTCAATAAGATTTATCATTAAATAAATTTGATTTTGTTATAAAGCTAATTTAATTTAATTTATATTTATGGTTTTTACGTTTATAGTTTTTTAAGTGGGACATTTCTTGTGCAAATCTTTCACTATGCAAAAGAAGCTTTCTCTGCACAATGAAACTTTTCATTGTAAGCTACGCACAATGACAATTATGTACAAGGAAGCTCGCACAATGATCCTTGTTGAATAAAGTTTCTATGCGCCTCATTCTTCCACACATACTTCGTCCTCTGCATAGTAAAAGCTTCATACAATGAAACATAATAATATTATTTCAAAATTTGTAGAAAACTATGAACGCAAACAAAACACATATTATATTAAATTCTTTGCATAAGAATTGTTAACAATTGTACAAAATTGTAGTTGCATAGAGTTGTGAATAAAATTTATTATTAAGTAAATTTGATTTGGTTATAAAGTTAATGTAATTTATTTTATACATTATTATTTTTTAGGTTTATACTTTTTTAAGTGGGGCATTCCTTGTGCAGAGCTTTCACTGTGTTGAAAAAGATTTCGCTGCACAATGAACCTTTTCATTGTAAGCTCCACACTGTGACACCTTCATTCTCCCACACATATTGCATATTTCACATAGTAAATTGTAGAAAACTCTCTGCACAAGCACAAATGTCAGTGAAAATTTCTCATAGTGTACTAAAAAAAATTTCTTCTATGCTAAAGATTTTATGAATCAATTGATTAAAAAGTTAGGCATATGTGTAGGGTTGTGCAGGAAGTCCATTGTGCGAAGGAAACTTTCAAGGCGGAACGAAGGATGTGTGAAGGAAACTTTCAAGGCGGAACGAAGGATGTGCGAAGGGATTTTTCAATTGTAATGTGCTTTAACTCTTTTGAAATTAGTACATGTCCAATCTAATATTAGTAGATTATGCGGAGTGCGGAGTGCAGACGTTCGTATAATGAAAGCTTGAAAGCTTCTTTCGTAGAATGGATTTGTTCTGCAGCTTTGCACATATCCATGTGTATCGACCATCATAGTATAGGGATTGCTTATGAGCATGCTGACATTGGTGGGATGGTTAAAAGGTTATCTGTATACCTAACTTCCTAACTCCCCGACTCTTTATAATCTTCCCCACTACAGACGGACCTATGTGGATAAAATAGTAGTTATTAGCGGCCCCATTGAAAAGATATCGAACAGAAAGTGTCGGTCAATAATGGATATTGAACCTTATGCGAGTGATTTGCAGAGGTGTTATCCTTACCCCCAAAAACCTAAAAATAGAGTATTCATCATGTAGACTTTATAACTGAAAGAAAAGACGTGGAACTATCTCTAGGACCAACAATAACAAGATTCATTGACATCTTTGCTAGAGACACAAACCAAAGCTACTAGCAGGATACATGCATAACTTGTTGATCGAGTTACAGATTTAGTAGTTGCAGTAGTTGTTGATCCCCCAACATCACAACTAGCATCATCAGAGGCATAAAACATAAAGCATCTGTATTTTGAATACCATTAGTCAATCAACTAAAGGTTCTGCAAAGTGTGGAAAAAACTCTACAATCATGCTTTTAAGCTTTCATTGTGCAGACATCCACACTCTGTAGTAAAGACTTTGCTAATTAATTGATTAAAAGTTTAAAATAATACAAAATTAGCCAATGAAGCTCATTAATTGATTAAAAGTTGTAATGGCACAATCAAATCATAACTTAGGTGAATTGCAGATAGTAATTGTATTCTTAAGAGATCTATGCCTCAGATCCAAAATGTTGATTTTTATTTTAATCAATAACACGACATCAGATATAAAACAAAGTCTCAAAGCACGTGTTAGAAAAAACAAAGTAAACTATCAAACGAGAATTGTACCGAGTTCTCAATTTTTGGAGGTAGTAAAAATCATCTGATTTTGAAAAGTGTTGATTTAGAATACACGTTTTTTTTAGAATATTTTTGACACTTTAAATTTTCTTATGTATCAAGTATGAACATTTTTTTTAAATGTTTGTGATTGTCATGATGATTTTTGAAAAGTGGTGATGCAACATCAACCCCTTTTTTTAGATGGCCTATTTTTGACACTTTAAGTTTTCTAATGTATTAAGTGTGACTAATTTTTTTTAAATGTTGGTGATTTTTATGCAAATTTTGAAAAGCATTAACATTTTTTTAAGGCATATTTTTGAGACTTCAAATTTTGTTATGTCCTAAGTAGGTACAATTTTTTTTTAAATGTTGATTATTTAACCATTTTTCAAATTGTCTTATTCCTCTTCTTGTTTTTGTTATAAGATGTTTGTTTTTTAAGAGTTTTCCAAACATGTGTTTTTTGTTTTTCTTTGCAATGTTTTTTTATAATGATATTTGTAAAAAAATTTTGCAATTTTTTTTTTTTGTAAACATTGTAGAGCTCTATGTATTATCTGTTTTCAAAAGTTTTTTACATCCATACTCTCCAGGTAGTCACCTGCCCAAAGGAAACCAGGTGAGCACCAGTTTGCATTAAAACCATTCCAAAAATTGAACAAGTTCATAATAATCCATCTATTGTCTCTATATTGACTGTCACTGCTATTATCTCTAAAGATCAAAACAGACATGCTTATTTCCTTCATCAATCAAATTCATAAAACAAAACTATCTTGATCTCTAGATTAGTCCTCATCTGAGGAGGCTATCGGAGCTGGTGCCTTTGTACTGTGGCCAGGCATCTCACATCTCCGTTCCAGTTTCCACTTTATCGCTATCAGGGTCTGCTCAATCCTTCCTAAGGCGAGATTGTTTTGGTACGTCTTTATCTGTATGGTCACTATTTCTTTGAGCAGTTTTGCATGGACCAGATCCTTCTCCTTGCTTCTTTCCTATTTATCCAGTACTTCTCCTTCCATGTGTTCCTGGTGGAGAGTCATGGCCCGAGCCACGATGTGTTTCATGATCCAGTATTGTTGCTGATCCAGGTGGATATTGGTGGCCACCCGCTAATTCGACTTGGATCCCCTCTAGTGCTTCGTGCAGTTTTTTTTAGTTTCCTTAATTATAGCACAATTTACTATTTTTAGCAGTTTTTCGGGTCCTAAACTTCCGGAGCCATTTTGAGGCCCTAAACGACGTTTTTTGGGAAATCTACCGCCAGCAATTTTTTGTGACTAAAAATCGTCTTTTCCGTCGTAGTCCTCGGAAAGATCTTTCCAACGGGCTATCATGCGCGTCAAACGGAGATAAGACGACCAATTCGTGACCCCGGGAAGTTGATGTACCAACTTACCTAAAAACGGGGCCCACAATTTGGCGTTTCATCTTCCAGGGTTAGGTTTTGGAATGTGAAGGGTTTTTCCATTGTTTCTCAACAATAAATAGGCCTTCGAGCCTCATGGTAACACAGTTCAGAGGCATGTAGCCACACATCTCTTCTCAGAGATAAGCTACCATCGCCCTAGCTGGTTTATTTCTATTTCCGGTTGTAAGCATATTTCAGTATTTTCCATTAATGAAATGAAGTATTATTTCCGCTGCATCTTTGTGTATATGGTAATCTCTGTATTTTATTGCGTTCCTGTTTAAATCCGGATCATGCAAGGTTGAAGCATCAAGCCAAGAAGTCTCAATCACATCAAGGACAAGAATATCTACCATCTATCATTCATCATGGAAGACTACAAAGAAAGAAGAAACGCCTTGTATAAAGGCACCTACAAGAAGAACAAATCAAAGAGGGACCTACATCAAGCTACACCATCTTGAAAAATGAAAGGCACTACAAGTCAAGTCATCAAGAAAGTCCATTTGAAGAAAGCAACTTGAAGAACATCAAGATCTAAGGAAGGCAAGCCATCAAGTCTTCAAGAAGAAATCAAGTTCACTACATCTCAAACTCTATCAAGTATATGTCCCCTTCTGAGTATACCTCAATGTCTTTATGTAAGGAAAGTAACAAATTGGTTGGGACCACTACATGTCCAAATTCTAATGATTTGGATGCCAAGAATATGGACACTACAAAAGGTATTGTTCTAAACTTAAGAAGGACAACAATGACAAGAGAAAAAGGGAAGAAGCTCATGTAACTCAAGAAGTGAAAGAAGAAGACAAGAAGCAAAAGAAGGAAGATACTCCTATGACTAAGTCAACCTCTTTGCTTAAAGTCTTATTTCAAAGTTTTGAGTAGTATAGGAGCATATAGAAATAGAACAGATTGCATGGTTAAAGATATCTTTTATAATATAGGAGCATGGTGTATATATAGCTCAAGGTATTCACATAGAAGGAGCATACCTATTATAGGGTCTCATCCACGATGAAAAATGATTTATCATTATCAAAATTCTTAGAAGGCCTCCATCATCAAAGGAATAAACATTTGCAAGGTAAGGGTCTTCAAGATCCTCTGATAGAATCTTCAAAATAAGGTTTGTACATAAGGGGGTAGATGTCTCATTGGGAGTCCCATTTATGGGATTAAAGAAAGGATGATATACAGGCGAGAGCATATGAAGCAAGAAAGGCTACACCAATCAAGGAGAACTATCAAATAAAGCCGAGATGATAAAAGCATAATCAAGATGAGGTATGTATGCATCAAAGTTTGAGTCATGTCATCATATATATTAGGTCATGGGAAACTTTCTAGAATCATGTTCAAGAATAAAAGGATCTCTTTCACCAACAATATGCTAGGAGGCATGTACTACAATGGAGTAAAGGTTAGCACGAAGAAGTGCTCTCATAAGGACTATAGGGTGGTTGACTAATCAATCTGAGAAGAAGCAAATGAAGAAAGAGATCAAGCATGTGAAGAACATTGTGGTCACAAAGAATCACTATTTGACAAGATTCCTCAACATATCTCGAAAGAAGGCATGGAAACTCTAACAAAGGAAGAAAAATATCAAAGGACCCTTGACACCTATGAAGGCCTTGGAGATAGTAAGGTGCAAATAACAGGTTCAACTATACAAATATGTCATGATGAAGAAGCCATCCAACAAAAGAACCATTTGATGTTGAAGCAGTATCACGACGAAGTCAGGAAGGGCCGCTAAATCAAAATATGGGAACAAGCAAGTACAACTAAGCATCCATGTGATAAGTATTATGAAGGATAGACAAGATGACAAAAGGGACCTGATATATATAAAGAAGGCCACTTTCCATGAAGGGAGTAATGACATGACAAACTAGGAGGGAAAGTGATCTATGTCCAGTACCCTACCAAGAAGAAGTTCAAACAATGACTTCATGACATTGAAGGAATGAAGGAGATCAAGTAGCTGAAGGACCCATGAAGAAGATGTTGTTGATGAATGGACAAGTCCCTAGCTAAGAGGGAGATCTAACAAGTTCCCATCCACAAAGGAGCTTGGGCAAGTTCCTTGTCGGAGGAAACTTGACCATGTCCTCCTCAATCAAGGGGAAGAGATAGACACAACATTCTAGTCTTCACTTGGCAAGAAAGAATGGGAGGATTGTGTAATCATCTAGCATTTGATGCTCTTTGAGGATGTGTAGGGCATCCAAGAGAAGAGTAGGCAAGAGGAGCAATATTATTTGAGGTCTGGGAACCCAAGGCAAGAATTGTCCTAGAATGTCATACTCAGGGAACACTTGGGTGTGTATGTACCTTGAGAGAAAATGACTAAGGTGTTTATAAGCCATTGGTCTCACCAACATCATGCTCTAATCTTATGAGAGATAAAGCTATTATTCAATGCCTTGCTATGAACAATGTTGGCTACGATGATTCTATAACAGATGGCTTGCCAATTCAGTTTCTCTTATGTGAATTATTCAAGATTGAGAAATAGGCAAACACCTTGTGATGATTTATGAATACTTCCCTAGTTAAGACGGGGTGTTGAAGAAAGTGTAACTGGGTTTGGTCTTCATAAATGTACTTTTGATATTTGTATATATTCAAGAAAAGATATATATATATATATATATATCTATATATATATATATATATATATATATATATATGATATTTATCATTGAGTTTCTTTCTCATTGAAATAGGCCTAACACATGTTAAAGTGTTATAGGTGAGTCGAAGAGTCAAAAGAAAATGTTGAAGACCTTAAGGGCATATTACAATAGGTATATTTATGTATTAGAGTCAAAGATATTCCTACGCTCGTGCCTTCATTCAGGTCATGCGCCCACTCAAACCCCAAATTTCGTTTGAGCAGTTCGGGTCGTGTCGTGCTATGTGTGGGTGCCTGGGCCCATGTGGCCGTGCCAAAAATGCTAAGTCGTGACCACCTGTGTTCCTTCTGCACGTTCGTGCAACCCATTTGCCTGATGCCCCCTCATGTGTTTGTTTGGGTGGTGCACCCATGGAAACCCAAAATTTCATTCGGGCAGGTCGGGTCAGCTAGCCTAGTGTGGGTTAGGTAGTGACGTGCCATGTGTGGGTGCCCGGACACATGTGACCGTGCCAAAAGTTCTAAGTCATGACCGCCCGTGTGTCTTTTGCATGTTCGTGTGACCCGTTTGCCCGATGCTCCCGTATGCCTTTGTTTGGGTCGTGCACCCATGGAAACCCCAAATTTCATTCGGGCAGGTCAAGTCGTGCCATGCCATGTATGGGTGCCTGGGCACATGTGGCCGTGCCAAAAATTCTAATTCATCACAACCCATGTGTCTTCTACATGTTCGTGTGGCCCGTTTGCCCAATGTTCCCTCGTGCCTTCATTCGGGTCATGCACCCATGGAAACCCCAAACTTTGTTCAGGCCGTGCACCCATGGAAACCCCAAATTTCATTCAGCCAAGTCGGGCCGTGTTGTATGTGGGCACCCGTGCAAACGCATTCGAGAAAGTTGGGTCAACCCATGCCATGCCGTGTGTGGGTTCCCAGGAACATGTGGCTATGCAATAAATGCTAAGATGTGACCGCCCATGCGCCTTCTGCACATTCGTGAGACCCGTTTTCCCGACACTCCCTCGTGCCTTTGTTCAGGTTGTGCACCCATGGAAACCTCAAATTTCGTTTGGGCAGGTCGAGTCGTGTCGTGTCATGTGTGGGTGCCTGTGAAAACATGTTCGGGTGGTCCAGGTCATGTTGTGTCATGTGTGGGTGCTCGGGCACACGTGGCTGTGCCAAAAATGCTAAGTCATGGCCCCCCATGTGTCTTCTGCATGTTCATCTGGCCCATTTGTCCAATGCTCAATTGTGCCTTTGTTCGGGTCATGCAACCCATGGAAACCCAAAATTTCGTTTGGGGTGTGCGCCCATGGAAACCCCAAATTTTGTTAAGGCAGGTCGGGTCGTGTCATGTGTGGGTGCTCGTGCAAACGCATTCGAGCAAGTCAGGTCAGCTCGCCCAAGGCCGGTCAAGTCGTGTCATGTCATGTATGGGTGCTTGGGCACATGTAAACTCATTTGGGTGGGTTGTTTGCACATGTAAACTCGTATAGGTGGGTCGTTTTCCATGTAAACTTGTTCAGGCATGTCGTTTGAGGACACCGGTGAAAAATCGTTTGGGCGAGTCATTTTCCATGTAAAATCGTTCATGGGGTCGTTTGAGGGCACCCATGTAAACTCGTTTGGGAGGGTCGTTTTCCACATAAAATTGTTCGGGCGGGTCATTTGAGGGTCGTTTTCCATGTAAATTCGTTTGTGTGGGTCGTTTGCCATGTAAACTCATTTAGGCAGGTCCTTTGAGGGCACCCATGTAAACTCATTCGGGAAGGTCATTTGCCATGTAAACTCATTCAGGCGGGTTGTTTGAGGGCGTTCGTGTAAACTCAATTGGGTATGTCATTTGCCATGTAAACTCGTTCAGGTGGGTCATTTGAGGACGGTCATATAAACTCGTTCGGGTGGGTTGTATGAGAGTGCCCATGTAAACTTGTTCAGCTGAGTCATTGGCCATGTAAACTCATTCACGTGGGTCTTTGGCCATGTAAAATCATTCGGGACGGTCGTTAGAGGGTGCCCGTGTAAAATTGTTCAGTGTCACGGCGCACTAGGGCACACGAGCCCATATCAAAAATGCTATGTTGTGACCTGGGGTGGGATTTGTGCACGTTTGTACAGCTTGCTTACCTGGATCCCCCTTGTGCCTTCGTTTTGGTAGTGTGGGCACCCATGTAAACTCGTTCGGGCAGGTCGTTTGAGGGCATCCATGTAAACTCGTTCTGGCGGGACGTTCGAGAGCATCCACGTAAACTCATTCGGGTGGGTTATTTGAGGGTGACTGTGTAAACCCGTTTGGGTGGGTCATTTGAGGGAGTTCTTGTAAACTTGTTCGGGTAGGTCGTTCACATGGTTCGTTCGAGGGCACTCGTGTAAAGTCGTTCAGGCGGGTCATTTGAGGGAATTTGTGTAAACTCATTTGTTCATGTGTTCGGTGTGAGGGTGCGCCTAGGAACATGAGCCCATATCAAAAATGCTAAGTTGTGACCCAGGGTGGGCTTTGTGCACATTCGTGCAAGTCATTTGCCTAGATCTCCCTTATGCCCTCGTTTAGCTCGTGTGCGTGCCCATGTAAACTCGTTCGGGCAAGTCGTTTGAGGCTTTCCGTGTCAAATTGTTCAGGTGGGTCATTTGAGGGCATCCATGTCAACTTGTTTGGGTGGGTCGTTTGAGGGCGTCTATCTCAACTGGTTTGGGTGGGTCGTTTGAGGGCGTCTGTGTCAACTCGTTCGGGTGGGTCATTTGAGGGTGTTTGTGTCAACTCGTTCGGGTAGGTCATTTTATGGAATTTGTGTAAACTCGTTCGGATGGGTCATTCAGGTGGGTCATTTGAGGGCGTCCGTGTAAACTTATTCGGGCGGGTCATTTGAGGGCGTCCGTGTAAACTCGTTCGGGCTAGTCAGTCGAGCGAGTCGTTTGAGGGTGTCTGTGTAAACTCATTCAAGTGGGTCGTTTCAAGGTGTTCAGGTGGGTTATTTTAGGGCATCCGTGTAAACTCATTCAAGCGGGTCAGTTGGGTCGTTTGAGGGTATTCGTGTAAACTCATTTGACCGAGTCGTTCAAGGGCACGCATGTAAACTCATTCGTGCAAGTTGTTTGAGGGCATTCATGTAAACTTGTTCGGTCGGGTTGTTCAGTGTGAGGGCATGCCCGGGAACACAAGCTCATATAAAAAATGCTAAGTTGTGACTTGGGGTGGCCTTTTTGGATGTTTGTGCAACTCATTTGCCCGAATCTCCCTTGCACCTTTGTTTCAGTCGTGTGGGCACCCATGCAAACTTGTCCGGGCAGGTCGTTTGAAGGCGTCCGTGTAAACTCGTTTGGGTAGGTTGTTTAAGGTGGTTTGTCTAAACTCGTTTGGGCGGGTCGTTTAAGGGCGTTCGTGTAAACGTATTCGAGCAGGTCGGTTGAGGGCATCTGTGTAAACTCATTCGGGCAGGTCGTTTCAGGGCATTCGTGATAACTCGTTCAGGTGGGTCATTCGAGTGCACCCGTGTAAACTTGTTCGGGAAAGTTGTTTGAGGGCATTCATGTAGACTCATTCAGTCAAGTCGTTCAGTGTGAGGGTGCACTCAAGCACACGACCCTGTATCAAAAATGATAAGTACTAACCTTGAGAGACAATGACTAAGGTTTTTATAAGCCATTGGTCTCACCAACATTGTGCTCTGATCTTATGAGAGATAAAGCTGTTAGTCAAGGCCTTGCTATGAACAATGTTGGCTACTATGATGCTATAACAGATGGCTTGCAAATTTGGTTTCTCTTATCAAGATTGAGAAATAGCCAAACACCTTGTGATGATTTATGAATACCTCCCTAGTTAAGAGGGGGTATTGAAGAAAGTGTAACTGGGTTCGGTCTTCATAAATGTACTTTTGATATTTGTATTTATTCAAGAAAATATATATATATATATATATATATATATATATCATTGAGTTTCTTTCTCATTGAAAATAGGCCTAACACATGTTAAAGTGTTATAAGTGAGTCGAAGAGTCAAAAGAAAATGTTGAAGACCTTAAGGGCATGTTACACTCGGTATATTTATGTATTGGAGTCAAAGATATTCCTACCCTCATGCCTTCATTTGGGTCATGCGCCCACTCAAACCCCAAATTTCGTTCGGGCGGGCCAGGTCGTGTCGTGCCATACCATATGTGGGTGCCTGGGCACACATGGTCGTGCCAAAAATGCTCAGTCATGACTGCCCATGTGCCTTCTACACGTTCGTGAAACCCATTTTCCTGATGCCCCCTCGTGCCTTTGTTCAGGTCGTGCACCCATGGAAACCCCAACTTTCATTCGGTCAGGTCGGTTCAGCTTGCCGAAGGCAAGTCGGGTCAGCTCGCCCAGCGTGAGTCAGGTAGTGTCATGTCGTGTGTGGGTGGCCGAGCACACATGGTCATGCCAAAAGTTCTAAGTTGTGACCGCCCATGTGTCTTTTTCATGTTCATACGACTCATTTGCCCGATGCTCCCTTGTGCCTTTGTTCAGGTCGTGCACCCATGGAAACCCCAAATTTCATTCGGGTGGGTCAGGTCGTGTTGTGCTATGTGTGGGTGCCCAGGCACACGTGGTTGTACCAAAAATTCTAAGTCATCACCACCATGTGTCTTCTGCATGTTCATGTGGCCCATTTTCCCGATGCTCCCTTGGGCTTTCTTTCAGGTCGTGCACCCATGGAAACCCCAAATTTCATTTGGGCGGTGCACCCATGGAAACCCCAAATTTCGTTTGGGTGTGTCGAGTCGTGTCGCGTGCAGCTGCTCATGCAAACGCGTTCGGGCGAGTCGGGTCAACTCGTGTTGTGCCATATGTGGGTGCGCGGGAACATGTGGCCATGCAAAAAATGCTAAGATGTGACCACCCATGTGCCTTCTGCATGTTCGTGCAACCCGTTTTCCCGACGCTCCCTCGTGCCTTTGTTCGGATCGTGCACCCATGGAAACCCCAAATTTCATTTAGGTAGGTCAAGTTGTGTTGTGTCGTGTGTGGGTCCCTGTGCAAACATGTTCGAGTGGGACAAGTCATGCAATGTCATGTGTGGGTGCTCAGGCACACGTGGTCGTGCCAAAAATGCTAAGTCGTGGCCCCCAGTGTGTCTTCTGCATGTTTGTGCATCCCGTTTGCATGACGGTCACTTGTGCCTTTGTTCGGGCTATGCAAACCATGGAAACCCCAAACTTCATTCAGGGTGTGCACCCATCGAAACCCCAAATTTCATTCAGGTGGGTCAGCTTGTGTTATGTGTGGGTGCCCGTGCAAACATGTTTGGGCGGGTTGGGTTGGCTCACCCAGGGCCAGTCGGGTCATGTCATGCCATGTGTGGGTGCTCAGACACATGTGGTTGTGCAGAAAATGCTAAGCTATGACCACGCATGTGTCTTCTACATGTTCGTGCAGCCCATTTTCTTAACACTCCCTCATGCCTTTGTTCAAGTCGTGCACCCATAGGGACCCCAAATATCGTTCGGGTCGTACACCCATGGAAACCCCAATTTTCGATTGGGCGGGTTAGGATGTGTCATGTGTGGGTGTTTGTGCAAACTCATTCGAGTAGGTCGGGTCGGGTCGGGTCATGTCATGTGAGAGCGCCCAGGGCACACGTGCCTGTATCACAAATGCTAATTTATGACCGGGGATGGGCTTTGTGCATGTTCGTGTGGCCCGGTTACCCAACTCTCCCTTGTGCCTTCATTTTGGTTGTGTGTCGGAGCCCACGTAAACTCATTCATGCAGGTCGTTTGCTCGTGTAAACTCATTCGGGTGGGTCATTTGCCCGTGTAAACTCATTCAAGTAGGTAATTTGCATGTGTAAACTCGTTCAGGCAAGTCCTCTATCATGTAAACTCGTTCGGGCATATCGTTTGAGGGCGCCATTGTAAACTCATTCAAGCGAGTTGTTTTCCATGTAAAATCGTTCGAGCGGGTCATTTGAGGGCACCTATGTAAACTCGTTCGGGAGGGTCATTTTCCATGTAAAATCATTTGGGCGAGTCATTTGTCATGTAAACGCATTCAGGTGGGTTGTTTTCCATGTAAAGTCATTCAGGCAGGTCCTTTAAGGGTGGCCACGTAAACTTGTTCGGGAAGGTCGTTCACCATGTAAACTCATTTGGGTGGGTCATTTTAGGGCAGCCATGTAAACTCATTCAGGCGGGTCATTTTAGGGTGGTTGTGTAAACTTGTTCAGGCGGGTCATTTGAGGGTGGTCGTGTAAACTCGTTCGGGTGAGTCATTGGCCATGTAAACTCATTCAGGTGAGTATTTTTCCATATAAAATCGTTCAAGAGGGTCCTTTGAGGGTGCCTATGTAAACTCATTCGGTTGTGTCGTTCAGTGTGAGGGTGCGCCTGAGCAACGAGCCAGTATCAAAAATGCTAAGTTGTGACCCGGGGTGGGCTTTGTGCATGTTCGTGCAGCTCGTTTTCCCGTATCTCCCTTGTGCCTTCGTTTCAGTAGTGTGGGTGCCCATGTAAACTCGTTCAAGTGGGATGTTCGAGATCATCCATGTAAAGTCGTTTGGGTGGGTCATTTGAGGGCGACCATGTAAACTCATTCAGACGAGTCATTTTAGGGTGTTCTTGTAAACTCACTCAGGTGGCTCATTCATGAGGGTCATTTGAGGGCACTTGTGTAAACTCATTCAGGTGGGTTGTTTGAGGGCATTAGTGTAAATTCATTCAGTCAGGTCATTCAATGTGAGGGCGTGCCTGTGCACATGAGCCCGTATAAAAAATGCTAAGTTGTGACCCAAGTGGGCTTTGTGCACGTTCATGCAGCTTGTTTTCCTAGCTCTCCATTGTGCCTTCATTTAGCTCGTGTGGGCACCCATGTAAACTCGTTTGGGCAGCTCATTTGAGGTCGTTCGTGTCAACTCATTTGGGCAGCTCGTTTGAGGGCATCCATGTCAACCTTTTCAGGAGGGTCATTTGAGGGTGTCTGTGTCAACTCGTTCGGGTGGGTCATTTGAGGGCATCCATGTCAACTTGTTCGGGCGGGTCATTTAGAAGGGTTGTTTGAGGGCATCCATGTCAACTCATTCAGACGGGTCATTTCAGGGTATCTATGCAAACTCGTTCGGGTGGGTCATTTGAGGGCATCCATGTAAACTCATTCGGGCAGGTCGTTTGAGGGTGTTCATGTAAACTCGTTCGGGCGAGTCATTTCAAGGAATTCGGGTAGGTCATTTGAGGGCATCCGTGTAAACTTGTTCGGGTGGGTTGGTCAAGTGGGTCGTTTGAGGGTGTCCATGTAAACTCATTTGAGCAGGTCCTTTGAGGGCATCCATGTGAACTGATTCGGGTAGGTCGAGTAGGTCATTTGAGGGCATTCATGTAAACTCGTTCGGGTGGGTCGTTTTAGGGCACTCGTGTAAACTCATTCAAGCAGGTTGTTTGAGGGCGTTTGTGTAAACTCGTTTGGTTGGGTGGTTCAGTGTGAGGGTGCACCCGGGCACACAAGCCCGTATCAAAAATGTTAAGTGGTGACCTGGGGTCGGATTTGTGCATTTTCATGCAACTTATTTTCCCGACTCTCTCTTGTGCCTTTGTTTCGGTTGTGTGGGCACCCATGCAAACTCGTTCGGGCGGGTCGTTTGAGGGCATCTGTGTAAACTCGTTCGGGCGGGTCATTTAAGGGCATCTATGTAAACTCATTTGGGAAGTCATTTGAGGGCGTCCGTGTAAACTTGTTCAGCCAGGTCGTTCAGGTGGGTCGTTTGAGCGCGTCTGTGTAAACTCGTTTGGGCAGGTCGTTCGGGAGAGTCGTTTGAGGGCATTCGTGTAAACTTGTTTGGGTGGGTCGTTCGAGTGTGCCTGTGTAAACATGTTTGAGTGGGTCATTTGAGGGTGTTTGTGTAAACTCATTCAGTCAGGTTTTTCAATGTGAGGGCACACCCTGGCACACAAGCCTGTATCAAACATGCTAAGTTGTGACCGGGAGTGGGCTTTGTGCACATTTGTGCAGCTCGTTTTCCCGGTTCTCCCGTGTGCCTTCATTTCTGTAAGGGCCACAAGCTGCGAGGGAAATTGAGCAAGAGCGCACACGGTGAAGGTGTGGACGAGCTGGATGAGCTAGAGCACACACGAGGGAAACGGGAGAAAATGTGATGGAGTTTTGGAGTTGGAAGTATATACCGTGTGGGTGGTCTCGGGCAACCTGATGAGCGGGCGAGCCAATGACTGAACCAATACACGGGTGGGCATTCACATTACATAATGTGTGGTTTAATGAGTTGAAACAACAAATAGGCCAATGGATGTATGTGCGTTGGTGGGTCCGCTGCATGCCCCACACTATGGTAGAAACACATATACATAGGCAGACGAGTTGATGGTTGGAGACATCGAACTTGCGTAGTGAATTCAAAGTGTGAAGTTAGCTTTCGATGGTTCTATAGTTGGTGCAGAGTGACATGTAGACCTGCTCGCACGACAAGTGGACCGAAGGGTGAATGAGGCAGAGAACTGGGCGGCGAGTTTGTTCAGGGCGACACGGGCGTGTGTGCCCACCGAAAAAAGACACGGTTGGGTTGAATGCTCGTACAGGGTGACCCGCGGTTGGTTGTGCTCGGGGAAGGTTGAGATGATGGGTGAACCGGGTGGAGTTAACATGCAGGGTGACACGACATGTGCGCCCACCGATTAGAGCATTCAATGAGCCGAGTGAGCAATTCATGTAGGGCGACCCATGGGTGGGTGCACCCAATTATGGTGAAGAGTTGAACGAGTGTTGGGTTATGATTGAGAAAGGTGACCAGCATGTGTGGAGGTGCGGCCAGGCAGGTTTGTACGGTGAAATAGGTGGGCGCCGAGTTGGGAAAACAACATGAAGGTGAAATGAAAGGAAGTGCGACGGGTTGTGAATGAGGTACGATCGAAGCATGGAGGTGCAGCTGGGTAGGTGTGCATGGTGACATGGGTGGGCACCTGAGTTGGGAAAATGACACGAAACGTTTGACGAGATGAAAAAATGCGTTCAGGGGTAAGCAAAGAGTTGGGCAAGTTGTGCGGCGACCGTTCAGGTGTGCTGACGAGCTGGGCAACTGAGTTTGCCGATGAATGTAAAATTTGGCTAAGTGTAAATTTGGGGTTTCGTCAAGATTTAACTTATATATATATATATATATATATATATTGATTATTTGGTTAGATTCATTATAGGGAGTTGCCCCTCCCTTTATACTAATGTGCATTTATATGTTAATGTTGTTTATGGTGAATGTTTATTGTTTTCACTGTGTATAAAGGAAAACATAATACTTGGTAAAGAAGAAAATAAACTAAGTATCAAAAGTCAAGAATAGTCCACGATCGCAAGTATTGGTAAAAAGAAAGTGGTCGGTGGTGCCACACCTCCTATAGTATGGTTGGAAGAGTACCGCTAGTGTAGGGGCGTGACAATTGGTATCAGAGCTGATGGTGGACGAGGTACAGGATTTTCAGGGAAGCTGATCCCACTACACTTCGTGACAAGTTTAGTAGAGGTGAAGCATCGTGCTTGGGCCAAGTTGAATGACAAGACATGGCACATTTATAAGAATGTGAAGGGAAGCTCTTGCTGACCTTATACAGGTTGAATTAGATGAAAGAAGAGAACCCACAGATTCGAGATAAACTTGAAGTCTTGGAAAGGAATGTTGAAGAGGAACTTCTTCGACTTGGTTGGGCAATGGAGTAGGATGAAGCAACAGATTGCGATGACGAAGAAGAGGAAACCGTGATATTTGAGGATGTTTTAGATATGACAATGATGGAGGATGAACTTGAGATTTATCAAGTTGAACTAGGATCGTACGGTTTGCAGACATTGGTGGATGAGGATACTCACATAGAGGAGCCTCATGATGAAGTAAGTATTATTGATACTTGTGTTTTAGTTAGACTTTTGGAAGATGAACCGTATGCAGGGAAGAGAAAAAGTAATTTTCTGATGTAAGTGAGGATCTTACCATGGATGTTTATGATGATACCTTGCATGGGGAAGAAAGGAGTATTGACTATTGTAGGACTTGTTGGGGTTGTTTATGACCTTATGGTAGAAGGTACAAAGGCCCGTGACAAGGGAGGAACATGATGATCGTTGCGGAACAATGGGTCATGCTTTAGCCACATGGAGAAATTGGCTAAGTGCCCGACATGACTCATGGACATACTGGAGGAGGGAACACACTTGAGTATGATGATACTTGGGTGGAATTCTCATGGCCAAGACCAAGAGACAGTCTTGGTGGAACCTTTAGTGGGGGAGCCATGGTGGTGAGACTTGTGATGTGATGATGATATGGTTGGGTGACTCAGTTCACTAGACCAATTTGTGGACTTGGATGAGGATGACCGATTGTTGTGATGGGTCTACATAGTTGGACAACATGGGCAAATTGAGTCACAGACATTAGGTTGGAGACATGGAGCATGGCAGTATTATGCAGGAACACTTGTATAGGTGTCACTTATGGGCATCCAATGAGGAGTGCCAAGGCAGATATGTCATGCAGGTAGATTTGTTGATATGACATGGAGATGTTTTACTTATGAACTGATGGGGATGTTGTGCACTCTTGTACAGCAAGGCCATGGACTTGGTTGGATTTGTGAGCAAACTATGGAGCGTTCCTACTACATGGAGAGCTGAGGCATCTTGCAGAGACCTTTGGGCTGAGACATCTATGCTTTCTACGATGTTTGTTGGAGATAATTCATGGAGCTCATGATGACATGAGGTTGTGAATTTTGAGGACTTCATATTATGGTGGACTTGGAGGATCTGATGCATTGAGGAGTTGAGGTTAGGGACTTTGATGCAGGATGGGGTGAATAATTTTGAGTACATGTATGGGTGTACTTGCAAGAGTGACTTGATGCAGAGGATCGATATGAGAAACGTTGGAGTGGTGGACTTTCAGTGATAATGATGCCTTGGTGGCAACACTTGGGCATGGGATGAGCCAAGACTTAACCACTTTTTATACATGGATGAATGAGACAGGTGTACACTTGTTTCTATGATAGACTTGAGGGATGGAACATTACTAATAAGATGGAAGTTACTTCCTGGACCTAGATGTGGCACATCAAGAGTCGGGTTTGATGAGAGGATCTCCTAATTTTGAGGAGATGGATGTTTTGCATATGGATGATGATGTTGGGATAGTTTTGGCTGATTTCATGCAGCACATTGATACCAAACTGTTACATAGTAGTTTTTCACTGTCCTCATCTCAGTCCCTCTACTGTGTCATGTGTCAAATAAACATGGTCATATCTTCCCACTGATATAAGAAGATTAAGCAAATTCCCTTTGATGCTGCAAATTGACCCTCATTCCCTAAGATTCCACCTCATCTTGAGTAAACCATTAATATATGTGACGATCCCATGTCATAAATGGTCTCATCGCGACTCTGTCACATGTGTACATCTGTTTCCCACGACGGTCAGATTTCTAGACCTAGTGTGAGGTTACAAGCTATATGTAGCGACATTGGGTCTATGTGCATTGCCTCCTAGTGATGCCATTGTGGAGACTTAGTTTATGGCTAGTGATGATCCAGATTGGGTGAATTTGTTCCAACAGTCGGCCTCCTAGATGTCTCTAGACCTGGTTATTGGGTTAGTTTGGGTTGCCCTTCCCCCTCTGGAATGGTAATTGCATCTTTTTTTCTACCTTCCTTGAGGATGAACTCCTCCTCCCTCATTTCGTGGATTCTCCTTCACCTATAAAAGCACTCACCTTTGTTATGATCTACTAGTTCTTTTGGTTGGGCATTGCTGCTAGTGATTTTGAGTTTGATAGATAGCTAGTATGAGTGTGACAAGTGTGGGATTGTTAATAGCTTGTGAGAGGTTATGTAGTGCCCTTCACTTTGTATTAAATCTTATGAGTGAGAGAAAGATATTGTATGTTGGGAGACCCATCCTAGAAAAGTGAATTCTTGGAGAAACATACTAGCTGGACTCTCCAAGAAGGCTTGCGACATCAAGACTTGGTTCTAATCTTTGCTCTTGTTTTATTATTAATAGAATCAATGATGATTTCCTATGTCTTGTATGTAATTTACTTGACAACTCATGATTTCTTGAATTTATGAGTAAATAGATCATTGTTGTTCTCAGTTAACTGTTATGTTGTTTTCTTGTGGTGTTTCAAGTTGATCGCTCATTAAGGAGAAGGAAACAGAAGTTGGAGTAGCATAACGGAACTTCATCAGCCACCGGTTTGAGGTAGGCCTCTAACGATGACTATTTAAGGGAATCAATTGTTTTTTTGTCTTTGCTATGACTAGACCCACTCTAGGGCTAGAGGGGTTGCCTCTGTCCATAGAGGGAACACTTTCCTGCATCGCAATTTGGCGACTCTGCTGGGGAGTCCTTTCTATGTTGTTTCTCTTGCTTGCTTTTGTTTGATTTTGAGTTAGTGTCTCTTGAATTTTGGAGTTGAACCATTAGTCTTTTGGGTTACCTGGGTCAATCTGGGAAATCCCTTTATTGTCTATAGGGATAGACTAGTCTTTGTTTGGGAGTTTTCATTCATCTTTCATTGTTTTTAAGTTCATCGCTAGAAAAAGCTAAACAATCGTGCCAACATCGCCTTGTCTTTGTTTCAAAAGTCTGTGCATCGTTGAATCCTATCATACAGTCACGACGATTCCTGAAATCGGCTCATCACATAAGAGACATGTACTCTCGTGACGACATCGCTCTGCTGCTATGGCTAGTGGTTGATCATCCCTAGTTGCTGGTGTTACTCCTGCGACGATTCCTGTAGAATTATTTTTTCAATTCTACCTCCTAAGTTTGCTAGTCTGGTTAATCCCTTGTTGTCTTTCTCTTGCCTATTAGTTTGTTTTAATTGCTTATGGTTAAGGTGCTTACTTTTTGGCTTCATTGAGTGAATCTTGCATTTTTTACTTTGCGGCCTAGTTTTTCAAGTTTTGGATTATTTGGCTTGGTTGCTTGTTTGTCCAAAGTTCATCTGTAGCCGTATTATTGGTTTGCTTGGTTTTTTCCATTGCTTGTTTCTTGTTGATTTATGCTTAGTGTTAATTATTGAACCAATTTTGATATTGATTTGATTTTTTCACTACCAGACATAGATTACAATTGTTTGGGTCAATCAGTTTACGCTTGCTTGTTTGTTTCTTCAGAATTCAAAGCTATCAAAATCAATAGATTGCATTCATTTAATATATGAAAGTGAAAGTACATTTGCATTTCAAGTTTTCATGTTTGAGGAATTGGAAGGAAAACTTTGGATCTGTCATTAGTAGTATCAATGTACTGTAGGAATTGATGTGTTTATGCATTGTGTCTTTTAGTGATTGGATTTTTTGATCTTGGTTTTGTCTTGGTCTGGGAATGATCTCTCTACCTTTTTGTAAGTAGGTGTTCATCAAAGTGAAAGATGCTTTACTCATTCTAGCTACATCCTAGGTTTGATATACATACAGTAAGGCCTGGAAATTGAAACATAATTCAAGATCAACTCTAAAATGAACTGAATGAACCTAACAACGCATTGGAACATAACGCGCATTATTTAGAGCTCTAGTCTAGAGACGTGCTTCGACATTGTTAAACCTAGTCACTGTTGCTTTCACTTAAGGTTGGGTGATTCCTACTTCTGTGACTCAATAGCTGCTAGTACGAACTTGCACTCCTAGTGCTATCGAGTATATGTTGGGAGACCCCAATAGGTTATCATCCTATATCCTTAGGAAGCCATGTCTACAACCTCGTAAACCGTAATGCACCGAACATATCATTCAGAAAGATTGACTATCGTGTGGAAAGTCCTTGGTTTTCATATGATCGCCAATGTGTATATGCAGTTTTATGGGTTGTTTGGTAAACCTTTTGCCTAGTTCTCCAGAGTAGTCACTTTCATTCCTTTTCGGACTCCTTAAAAGAAAAAGTCCATCTGAGCACTTTTCCTTTCAGGCTCATTAAATATTCGAAGGTGACTAGAGTCATCTTTTTGTCCTTTTCTCGACTCTCTAAAGATGAAAATGTCAAGTTCTGTTCCTGTGCCTTAAAATTTATTCGGCCATGTTCACATTTACCTTGTTAGATCTTATTTGCATTTGATTTTGTGTAGGGTTAATTTCCTTACTTGTTAGTTTTCCCTAGGGTTTTTGAGTTAAATCATTCTAGCGAAATCATCGATCCCGCCCCTATTCCAAGTGACCAAAGATCTCCATCATTTGTCGCTTCTAAGGTACCGGTTGTTAGTGATACTCTTCCTATTATTCTGAGTATCCAACTACTTAACTCTCATGCTCCAGAAGACGAGTCTTATTATATTCATTGGAACCTCATTTGGGAGCCTTTCGAAGAAGAATTTCTCGATACTCCTCCTGGTGTTTCGGTCCCGATGTCTTCCTCCAACATGGATGATACGAACCCCATCTTAGGTGAAGAAACCTTTATGGCAAGTGGTGAAATCCCTATATCTACAACAACTTCACTCTTCTGTGTCACCTCTCTTGGTATCACATTGCCTTTATGCTATAATGCTTTGGCTGATATCATGGGTTCTAGATCTCCCCTTACGAGTTCCATGTGGTCTCGTACCATCACTCCGACTTTGGAGCCTTTTACGCCCCAGATTCACAATGTGACTGTCACATCTATTATGACTATTCCAACCATTTGTGTGGCTTCTTTAGCCCCCATTGTTAGTGCCATCACTGCATCCTCATTTGTGACCACCATTTCCAGACCTTCAACTAGTCCTCCAAATAGTGGTCTGTCGGCATCCACATCTGGAGTTGTTAATCCTACCCTGAGTTCCCTACCTTCTTCTGGTCCCATTCCAGCAGGAGGGGAATATGATCAATATTTCCAATCTCTTCAAAACATAGATCCACAAAATCCATTTCATTATTATGATTCTCGAGGAACTCATATTTATCATCCCGGGCCTATGCCACCTCAACCTGCGGTTGAGGTCTCGGTTCCGTTATCTGTTGCTTGGGGTAGCACCACTTATCATGGTGGCCAAGCACAACCTTCAAGTGTTAAAGGACCACCCTATCAAGGTCAGCCATCATACAGGCAGCCACCTCATGGACATCCGTATTACAGTCAACCTTATCTTGGGCAACCTGTCAGCCCACAAGGACAACCCTTCCAGGGACAACCTTCGGCCTTCAGTGGTTCATCTTTCACATACTTCGGGAAACCTTCTAGTAATTTGAGACAACCATACATGCAAAAAGGCCAACCCAGTATCTAGCAAGGCTACCATTTTGGGCAAGTCAGTCAGCCTCAGATCCAACAAGGCCAGCCGATTGTCTAGTTTGCTCAACCATCTGGTCAGTCATGGCAACCCTCGGTCATGCAAGGTCAACCCAATACCCCGCAAGCTCAACTTTCCGGGAAAATGGGTCAACCTCAATCTCAACCAGGTAAACCTTCTAGCTAGATGGCTCAACCTTAGTTCTCCCAAGGACATCCATCTGGGCCCGCTCAACCGGGCACTCAAATGCTCTTTGCTTCTCAAGCTCCACTTCGTTTTCAGCCCCAGCCCAGGCTCCAAACCCAATCCGGTATTCAAACTCAAGTTGGGCCCCAAACCCAACCCACTCATCAAATATAGCCTTGCCCCTAGGCTCAGTTTGGAGCCCAGCCACTTTATGCTTTCCAGCAGCCCCAAGGGCAAACTCAATTTTCCCCATACCAAAATTAACAACAACCACAGGCTAACCCTTATCAGAATTTTCGGCAACCATATGTTTCTCCTGTGAGTGAGGTTGGTAATAAGTGGAATGTAGGGGGTCAAATCTAGGGTCAATCGTCCAGTTATATCTATAATCCCTATGGAAAAAATCCCTACAGACAAAACCCTTACAGGACAAATCCGTCTAGACAAAATCAATGGGGGCAACCAGGAGCTCGATGGAACTCTGGTACTGTTTCTTACCCACGGCCTCAGATGTCCTTCAACCATCAATTACCCTTTTTGGCAACATTGGAATTATCGGATGTGTCCAAACTGACCAATGATCCTATCCTTCATAATCCATATTGGCCACTGGTTCCAACTGAGATTCCCGGTTATTGCCCCAAATTCGATGGTAAAGCTGGAGAAGATCCCCAAGCTCATGTCATGACCTATCACCTATGGTGTTCATCAAATTCATGGCTTGATGATTCAATCTGGCTCCGCCTATTCCAATGAACTCTCACTGGCTCTAATGCTAACTGGTATATTGAGTTGGCTCGCAGAAATTTTTAGGACTTTAACTCACTTGCTGTGGCATTTTTAACTCATTTTCAGTTACCGATTCGATATGAAATGGGCACACACCTCCTAAAATCTTTGAAACAGAACACGGCTACGCATATATCTCATCACATCCATGAGTGGAGGCAGCTTCATCATTTAATTAAGTTCTGGATTCCCAACCAGCTTCTGACTGACTGGTTTACAACTTCGTTCGTCGATCCAATAGCCCAAGACATTGTTGGGCATGTATAAATGAAGAGTAGGCCATTGTGCATGCTCAGTACCTTGACTTGGTTTACTCCCAGTCTAGTACACTATATGATTATTTGCCAGACACTTCGTGACCTGAAACTTCCCAAGCTCCGTCAATACTATCTATTGATGGTGTCATCGGTACCATTAACACGTCCTCTAGAAAAGCTTCTGCCAACCCCGCGAATCAAAAATCTAATTCTCCAAATGAAAATGCTTCTCAGGCTTCATCCAATTTTGGTAAAACTTTTGAGGTTAACATTGTTTAGTCCACCGTGGTGGACAAAACCTTGAAAGATAACAAGAAGGGGAAAGGAAAGAATAAATCTGATCAACCTAAACAGGATCCCCCTAAGCCTCCGACCGAGGAAGGTACCAAGCGCAAACCTAAGTATCCTTGTCTTATTTGTGATGAGGATCACTATATTAAAGATTGCCCAAGGTGTTCTAAAGTTATTTTCTTGTTAAAAGGTGCCCCTGGGACTCTTACTATGCTCAAAGAGCATTTTCCCTCACAACAGACTCAAATGGTGGTTGATCCATCTCAATCCTCTTCCCCCTTCGGCTCTCAAGTTTTTATGGTTGTGACAATTCTCATCCATATTAGTACATGGTCAAAAGAGTATCCTTCACTTGTCGGGAAGGAAACTAAGGTCCCCGATAATGCTCCTCTATCCAGTTCGGGTCCACTCCATATCGAGCGACCTAGTACTGATTCGGTTATTCGACCTCCTCCTGAAGGAGTGCTCCGGAAGTCTTCTTACAACCCTAATGCTCGTGCTTCCACCATTATAGCATCATCGAGGACTTAGCCCAAGATCCTTCGGCTATGTCCACGTTAGAAGTCCTCCAAAGTTGTCCCTCCCAGAGGAAGTCACTGCTATCAGCTATCAGTGACATTGACCTGGCTGACTCGAATTCGATTACTTTTGACATGGAAAATCATGTATCGAGACTACCTCACCAAATAGCCTTCCTTATTCAAGTCATCATCAATTCTAAGACTATTCACTGTACTATTATTGATGAAGGCACTTCTACTTGCATCATGTCTATTGCTTGTTGGAAGGCTATCGGTTCTCCAACCCTAAGCCAGTCTCTCAATACCTTGGAAGCCTTCGATGGGAGAGATTCTTATCGTTATGGTATACTCCCACGTCTGCGTATTACTCTGGAAGGGAAGACCATTGAAGTTGAGGTTGAAGTTGTTGATGCCAATTTGACTTACAACCTCCTCTTAGGAAGAAGCTAGACCTATGCCATGCACGCCATGGCATCATCTTTATTTTGTGTCCTTCGTTTTCCCCATCAAGGGAAGATTGTCATGGTAGACCAGCAGTCCTTCTTCACTTCCTCTTCTTCTGATGGAAACGTGCCTTTCATGGAGCATACCTCTGTTTTGTATGAGAGTGTGGGTGCTAGAATTTTTAAAGATCCTACCATCATGGGTGTTTTTTCACTCCCACCTCCCAACATCACTCCCATCAATATGATTTCTGTTCATTCTGATCCTTGGATTCTTCCTCCCACTTATCATGTAAAATCTTGGGGCGATGTCATGTTGTTGAGTCCTACCGAGCTCAACTACGTTGAAATTGTTTCTACATCAGCTTCATTTCCTAAACCTGCTCCTTCGAGTAGGGCTCTTGAATCGTACATCCAATCCCCTTGGCTTGGAGATGGCGCTACTTTGTACCCCTTACAGGAAGTCTTTCCTTCTGATGAAGCGATTATCGAGACTATGTCTTTTGAGGAACCCCTTTGGTTTGATCATCACCATCGTTCCTCATTTCTCCCTACCCATGTGGCTATGCTTACTTTTCTTGAGCAATTTTCTTCCTGTGTCCCCTCCCAACCCCTTTAGACACCTATTCAAACCCATCAAGTTTTCTCTGAGGGAAATATGGGGAAAATTAAACAAACTCAACCTATTGACATCTCTGTTAACCCAGGGATTGTCAAGCATATCCACGTCGGAGTAACTTGTACTCTGGAGGAGATTCAACTTTATACTGATCTTTTTCGAGAATTTTGTGATGTTTTTGCTTGGTCATATGAAGAGATGCCTGGCATCAATCCTAGCATCGTGGTGCATGAAATACCTATGTATTCGGTTTCTAAACCTACTCGACAATGTCTACGCCCCATTCACCCCCGAAAGGCTACATCTATAAAGTGGAGATTGAAAAGCTTCTTAAAGGTGGTTTTATTTAGCCTATCCTGCTTATATATTAGGTTTCTAATATTGCCCCTGTGACCAAGAAACAACTATTAGGGTATGTGTTGATTATCACGACATTAATTGTGCCTATCCCAAAGATAACTACCATACACCTTTCATTGACCAGCTCATTGATGAGTGTGTAGGGAGTGATATTTATTCATTTATGGACAGTTTCTCTAGTTACAACCATATCAATATATTGCCCGCTGATCAACACAAGACCGCCTTCATCTGTCCATGGGGTAATTTCGCCTATAAGAAACTTCCTTTCAGTTTAAAAAATGCCTTATGTGTTTCATGATATTCAGCACATTGTACAACCTTACCTAGATGACCTTCCGACTCATTCAGCAAAGTGCCAAGACCATCCAAAACACCTTCGTGAAATATTTATTTGTTGTTGACACTATCGTATTCACCTTAATCTGCATAAATGTGTCTTTTGCATTGAATCTGGCAGACTTCCTGGGTTTATCGTCTCCAAAGAGGGCATCTTCCTAGATCCCCTTAAGGTTGAAGCCATCTTGAATCTTTCTCCCCCTATTTCTTTGCAGCAATTGCAAAGTTTGTAGGATAAAGAAATTTTTTTTCGTTATTTTATTCCAAACTATGCTGAAGTGGCCAAAGGCTATACACGATTATTAAAATGGAATACCCCTTTTGTTTGAGATACCATTACACAAGTCATTCGAGTAGCTCAAGGCACTCCTTGTTTCTACTTTGTTGTTATGTTCGCCTAATTATCACCGTGACTATACTCTTTATTTAGCCACTGCCAATAGCACTATCAGCATGGTTTTGGTCCAAGATGACGATGATGGTACTAATCACGTTGTCTACTATCTCAGCCGTAATCTATTCGATATGAAAACTCGATATTCTTATGTCGAGAATTTGGCATTGGCTGCTGTTCATGCCGTCCAATGTTTCTATCACTATATATTATTGCGCACCATGATGATGATTTCTGACTACAACCCAATGACATCTTGTCACGTCAGTTATTGGGGGGCAAGTACTCAAAATAGATTGTCATCCTTTAAGAGTTTGACTTGGAGTTTAGTACAACCAAGTTTAAAAAATCCCTTGTTTTTGCTGAGTTGCTTTGCTCCCTACCATCTGTAGAGCATTGGAAAGGTATGTTTTAACGAATAACTTAGTGGTGTTTCAAGCAATAGTTGTAACCTTTTCTTTGTTATAAAATAAGGAGAATGCAATGAGAATAAGTACGAATGACCCAATCACTAAAAGTTATCTTCTCTATGTAGGAAAAGACAAAAGTAGGAAGGCGCGGTGCAAAACGAGAGTTCCATGAGAAGATAATGGCTGTCCCTCCAAAACCAAATAAAGTCCAGACCAGGGTGAGTAAATCAAGGCAGATCAATCTGGGACGAGATGAAGGACTGTTAGTTTGGAAGGCTAGGCAGAGAAAAGAAAGGAGTTAACAGTTTAACAGATCCCTCAGGATCTTTGATCCTGAGGGATCGTTACTTTCAATCATTTTGTTGTTTAGTTAACTCCGCCATTACTTGTATAAAAAGGGGCAGCATCGAAGACTTCAGGGATTTTGAGAGTATCTTGTATCTTTACTTTCTGTTTACAGGCTGCACAGTTGGTTAAACTCAGATTATCAAGCCTCTTTGAGACTTAGTTTTGCTGTACTATCATTGATGCATTAATATAATATATTTGGTGTTACTTTCTCCCTGCATCTGAAGTAAGTTACGGCCGTGTGCCATTGGAAGCTAAGGGCCCGGCTCCAACAGACACTGGCTGATTGTATCATTACAGTTTGGCTTTGTGTGGTTTGTTTATTGTTCTCAATAATCTGATATACTTACATGCTGTTCCATACTCGTTCATCAGTAGTTTTCCTTTTGTAAATCTTTGTAACAAGTTTACATCATATTTGCAGAATTGATCACATAACATTGTTCTAAGTTGTTCACTTCCGTTACAGAATTTATAAGTGGAATGTTTCAGCTACATATGGTTGGAGTGATGGACTACTGGTGATTATTTCAGATTATGTGTATATATGATTGACGTTTCCTGTTTATGGTGATTTGCTGTTCCATTTGATTAAACTGTCTACTTGTACAAAAGATTGCTCTTTCTTTGTATGTAAGTTGATGCCAAGAATTGAGAGTGTTGAACTCGCGAGATTTAGTTTCTTTCCTGCCGTTCCTTTTTACTGCTGCTCCATTTCTGAATTGTCGTTCCATTCTGCTTTCTTGCTGTTCCTTTTTACTTGCATTCATTGGTTTGGTGTGGGAGGAGGATCAAGGCTGTCGTGAGACACAGCAGACGCTATTATGCTCCCAGATCCATGATCCATACTCTAATTCCTTTTCCTTCATCAGTTTCTAGAGGGATGGGTTACTGCTTCCGTACCCTTGACTGACAAAGTTGCCGCGTGTGATTTCTTTATGCAAAAGTAATTTAGCATAGCTTAGCATCCGTTTACTCTTGTATTTCTTAGACCTATACTACTAAGCATTACTCTGACAAATAGCCTCAAATCGAGATACCCTATACAATAACAAAATGCTCCCGGATTGACTTGTAATGTGAGATAACTAGAGGTGAAAAAGACCCTTGTTACAACTCTACATTTTGGCGCCGTTGCTGGGGAAAGGGTATAGCCATTTGTCTTTTAAACAGGGTAGTGTGCGAATCTGCTAGGGTAGAGTTGGATTTTAAAAATGGAAGGTAAGAACCTGCGTACGGAGCATGTAAAAGCCCTGCTCCACCGTCCGCTTTCCTAGCAGAATTGATTGGTTAAATAGGATTTAGCAGTTTAATTGGAGTGCATGACGAAGCAGAAAAAGCCAGAAAAAAGTCAAAAGCCTCCATCCAAAGTCGAAAAAGCCAAGGGGTCGGTGACCCTTGGACGAACGACCTTCATAGACAAAATCTATAAGAAAGCCGAATCTCAGCCATCAGTAGGTTATAGGAAAATCAATTATAAACAGCTTACTAGTTCCCTTCAGGCCTCGGAATCACCATCTGAAGCCTTTGCTGAGGTGCACAGTCAAACAGAGGAGCAGGACTTTCAAGAAATTGAAAATTTGACTCCTGGACTATTGCACGAAGGGAATCTTAGTAACCTTTGCGAAGGAGGAGGAGAAACAGGGGAAATCAGGGAACCTAGATCTCCTATTGAACCAAACCAGCCTTTAAATAGCCCGGATAAAGGAAGCGCTGCAAAAATCCTCGTTGAAGGAATTCATTCACCTCAGACAGTTGGGACCATCATTATCCCTGATAAAGGGAGTGTTGTCAAAACAATCCCCGTTAAGATTACCCCTACTCAACAAAGAACACTCTCTTGGAAATTCCTGAAGATTACTGGCATATATTCGATCCCATGGCGCAGAATCAGCCAAACACCCAGACCTCCACATTCCAATATCCTATAGTAGATTCTACAGAAAATGCACCCATGAAAGCCATCCCTCTCCAGCATATCCCCACATTTCATGGCCTTACATCAAAAGATCCAGATGCATTCTTGTTCGAATTTGATGTATTATGTAGAGGATACGATTACATTACTGATCCCCAGAAATTAAAATTGTTCCCCTCCACATTAAAAGGGGCTGCTTTAAGATGGTTTATGGGCTTAGGTGGTGGGGTTATTAACAATTGGGATCAAATGAAAGAAGCCTTTTTAAAGAAATATCAGGATTACTGTAGGTCAAGAGAACTAAAAGATGAAATCTTTCAAATGTCAGCCAGACCAAACGAAACTCTAGAAGAATATGTAGAACGTTTCCAATATAACTTGCAAAGATCTCCCTATGCATCGTTACCTCTGCCTGATAACGTGTTGAAAACCACATTAATTAGAGGTATGAAAGAACAATGGATTGAAACGTTGAATATTATGGGGAAAGGAGACATTTATCAGGAAAATTTTGCTGACATCATTGATCTGTGTATCAGGAGCTCAAGAGGCAGCACAAGGATAAAACCAGCAGAATATGATCACTTTACCAAAGATAACAGAACATCAACAGAGGGAGTAACACGTGTGGAACTTGGAAATTTGCTAGAAAATTTTAAAACTAACATCCTGGGGACATTAACTAGACAGCTTGATATTGTGCAGGCTAAACAGATGCAAGCAGAGGCGGAACAGAATCTAGCGATTTTCTGCCCTCGATGCAGGAAGAAACATAGCCACAAGGAATGCCCGCTCGATACAGTCCAAACATGTGCTATCTGTACCAAGGACCACCTGACTGAAAGCTGCCACTCACTTCCTGGTTTGAAGGCAGTATACAAAGAAGCAGAAGAGGAGCCAGAATCGGCATATTTTATTAACCAGCGTCTTCAATGGAAGCCAAGGAAATCTGGTATGTTTTCAGACCCCTCCTCTTCTTTTCAACCCCCGCAGTTCAATTCTCAGCAACAGAATATGTGGCAAAACCAGTCTCAGCGCCTGTTTTCGAATTGGTCACCTCAAATGTTTCCTACTCCGAATCCTTGGATGAACCAATCTGGTTGGCCAAACTTCCCTTATCCCCCACCATATTGGCAGAATAATTCATATCCTCCGTAATGGACCCCTTCTACTTCGCAAGGTTCACCCTGGCAGACAAACTGGCCAAGATCGACATATCAGCCAGCAGGATCAATTCCACTCCCTCAACCAACTTTGCCATCCTTACAACAAAATCCCCAGCCTAACCTGAGACCGCAGCTCCCAGCCCAACCCAACCCCAATCCAAATAATAGACCAGTTCAATCTCTTCAAATTATAGAATCCTCAGAGATTGAATCTGATCTGCAGGAGTGCAATGATCTTCAGTTAAGATCTGAGTGAATAATAGAAACCGAGGGACATAGAACAACTCACATTGAAGATCAGTTACCTATAGAACAACCGTCACAACAGGAAGATGCAAGTAAAGACCAGGCTCATCAACAACTAATTACATCTCCTCCACCTTTCCCAGAACGATTGGCCATTCCACGACCAACACAATATCCAGATTTTGATATTCTGGGAGAACTAAAAAACTTATATATAAGAATTCCATTCCTTCAAGCTATACAGGATATCCCCATATATGCAAAAACCATAAAAGACCTGTGTAGCAGAAAATAAAAAAGAAATGTAACCTCTAACCCAAGAGTCCAGGTAGTCGGCACCTTATCCGACCTCCTATCAGGGAAAGAAACACCAGTTAAATACGAGGACCCTGGAAACCCAATTGTCACGGTTCAAATCTGTGGGCAGACCTTGACCAACGTCTTAGTTGATCTAGGGGATGCAATTAACATCCTGACAACATCAACTTGCCAGAAGCTCGAAATTACATCGGTAGAACCTACTTCCACTTTGTTAGAACTAGCTGACCGATCAGTAATAAGACCAGAAGACACCTTGTATGATGTCATGTTTTCAGTGGACTCCTGGGAATACCCGACCGATTTCCTGATAATTAATCCAAAAACCCGACTAGATGGACATCCGCTAATTCTAGGAAGACCGTGGCTCGCTATTACTGATACCTACATTGGTTGTTGGCAGGGAAACATGACCATAACCAGAGGGCCGGATATCAAAAATTTAATCTTGTACCCTCCAGCGCAGCCAAGCATCACGCCTCATATATCACTGACCAATCTACGCCCTGCCTCATATATCACTGATAATATTAGACCCCCATTAACAGTCCAGGAAGCACTAGATTTCAAAGATCAAACGGAAGACGATGCCATCAATAAATTCATTAATAAAACAGAATCCACATCGTATACACAATGTTTTATGATAAAAGCGGCATTTGATAACGAATTAGAGGAGGATCCCCTGAAAGACGAACATGACCAAATTATACCTGTGACTTCTGTCGCTAATAGAAAAGTAGTGCAAATTGAACCGGGGAAAACTTTAAATATTAACGCTAATATGACACCAGAACAAGAGACAAAACTCATCCAGCTGTTATGAAAGTATCGGGAGGAATTTGCATGGGACTATCCCGATATGAAAGGGATTGATCCCCATCTATGCACACATCGTATTTATATCGAGAAAGATGCAAGACCTGTTCGTCAACCGCAAAGAAGACTCAATCCCCATTTAAAAGACGTTGTAAAAGCTGAGCTTCAGAAACTTTTAGATGTTAATTTTATTTATCCTATTTCTGACAGCAAATGGGTCTCTCCACTCGTGGTAGTACCTAAAAAGAACGAGAAATGGAGGATCTGTGTCGATTATAGAGAATTAAACAAAGCCACACAGAAAGATCACTTCCCTCTCCCATTCATAGATCAGGTACTGGACACCTTAGCAGGAAAGAAATTCTTTTCTTTCTTGGATGGCTTCAGCGGATACAATCAGATTCAGATTGCCCCTGAAGACCAGGATAAGACTACCTTTACTTGTCCCTGGGGAACGTTCGCTTATCAAGTCTTACCTTTTGGTTTATGTAATGCTCCAGCCACATTCCAAAGGGCTGTTCTTAGCATCTTTGCAGATTTAATTAATGATGGATTGGAAGTCTACATGGATGACTTCACACCATATGGAGATGACTTTGATCCAGCTCTAGATACTCTCGAAAAAGTCCTAGAGCGCTACATCGCTACCAGGCTTTGCTTGAGTCACGAAAAGTGTTACATGATGATGACCGAAGGACTCATTTTGGGACACTATATTTCAGCAGCTGGTATTCAGGTAGACCCGGCTAAAATTCAAATACTTTTACTTATTCCGACCCCCACTAATCAAACAGAGGTACGCAGTTTTCTTGGTTTTTATGGGTATTATAGACGATTCATACAAAATTATTCACATATTGCTGCACCTTTACATGCATTAACTGGAAATGTTGATTTCTTATGGACAGAGAAATGTGATCGAGCCTTCAAAGAATTAAAGAAGTTGGTATCTACAGCTCCAGTTCTCCGAGGACCTAATTGGAATTTACCATTCCAAATTTCAACTGACGCCTCAGACACAGCAATTGGTGCAGGTTTGGGCCAAGAAGAGGATAAAAGACCATACGCCATCTATTACATCAGCAAAAATTTGGCCCCGGTTGAATTAAATTACACTGTCACTGAAAAAGAATTCTTAGCTGTGATACACGCTGTTAATAAATTTAGACACTATATTACAGGCTATCCCGTTATTTTGTATACAGACCATTCTGCTATTAAGTATTTAGCAAATAAGCCTGTTACAAATGGAAGAATAACCAGGTGGTTGATCTTGTTGCAGGAGTTTGATATTACAATTAGAGATCGACCGGGGAAGGAGAACCCTGTAGCTGATTTTCTTTCACGAATACAAAAATCAGTTGAAACAGCAGCAGTCGAGGACCAATTTCCAGATGAACACTTATTTGCTGTCGCTGTTCAGACTCCCTGGTACGCTGATGTTGCTAACTATCTTGCAGTAGGTAAGCTTCCAAAACATTTAACCCCCAATGAACAGAAGAAGATTGTTCAGAAAAGCAATCGATTTTCGTGGGTTGGGGGCTATTTGTTTCACACAGGTGCAGATATGGAAATCAGAAGATGTATTCGAGAGGACGAAATCTTTGATATCTTGAAAGCCTGACATGACAGGCCATGTGGAGGACATTTTGCCGAACGAAGAATAGCACATAAAGTATTACAAACGGGATATTACTAGCCTACAATTTTCAAGGATGCGAAAAAATTTGTCCAGGCCTGTGATAGCTGTCAGCGTGCAGGACGACCTGGTCCAGCAGACGAAATGCCTTTGCGGCCTCAATTAGTGATCGAACCTTTCGAACGCTGGGCTTTGGACTTCGTCGGACCCATCAACCCGCCATCAAACCAAAGAAGCTACATTTTGGTGGCAACTGAATATGTTACCAAATGGGTTGAAGCGGAGGCATTGCCTAGAGCTACAGAAGATTCGGTAATACAGTTCTTGTTCCATTTGTTTGTACGTTATGGTCTTCCAAGGGAAGTAATTACAGACGAAGGACCACAATTTGTGGGGCATAAATTAGCTGCAACACTCAATAACTATCATGTCCAGAATAAAATTACTACCCCATACCATCCATAGGCAAATGGGCAAGTGGAGAGCAACAATAAGGTAATAGAGTCTATTTTGACAAAAACTGTTGCCTCACATCCCCGTGATTGGGCCGCCCAACTACCCGAGGCACTGTGGGCTTATCGAACCACATGGAGAAGCACCACCGGATATTCACCATATCACTTAGTGTTTGGAAAGCAGCCCATTTTTCCTATAGAATTCGAGATCCAAACACTGCGAACTGCCCAAGAAGTCGGATTGGATTTAAGTGAAGCACAGAAAAATCAATTACAACAAATTAATGAGTTAGATGAAACAAGGCTCTCTGCATTACAGAATACAACACTCATTCAACAGCAGCGAGCCAAGTGGCATGATGCGCTCATCAAAAACAAGATATTTCATGAAGGAGACTGGGCTCTGTTATATGATTCTAGATTTTAGGATTTCTCGGGGAAGCTTTAGACTCGTTGGTTGGGACCATATGAGATTCAAAAAGTCCATGACAATGGAACCCTTACTCTGATCACAATCGATGGGTCTGGATATACATTTAAGGTAAACGGCCACCGAGTTCGTCTGTATCGCAAACCGCTCACTCGGGAATCTTTTTGTCAGCAGCTACGCCAAGATACTAATATTGAGATTATGGGTGAGGAAGCAAAAACATCCTCACCTATAGATCAGTAAGAAATTCATCTTTTATTACCACATCTTGTATATAAGATTGTAAATCTCGTATATATGTTTTTAGTATTTGTCCGTGTTGTTCCTTTTCAAAAGGAACAGCACTTGTGTGTTTTTGCTGTTCCTTTTCAAAAGGAACAACACTTTTGGATTTTTGTTGTTCCTTTTCAAAAGGAACAGCACTTGAATGTTTTTGCTGTTCCTCTTCAAAAGGAACATCACTTGTGTGCTTTTGCTGTTCCTTTTCAAAAGAAACAACACTTTTGGATTTTTGTTGTTCCTTTTCAAAAGGAATAGCACTTGTGTGTTTTTGCTGTTCCTTTTCAAAAGGAACAACACTTTTGGATTTTTGTTGTTCCTTTTCAAAAGGAACAACACTTGAGTGTTTTTGCTGTTCCTTTTCAAAAGGAACAGCACTTGTGTGCTTTTGTTGTTCCTTTTCAAAAGGAACAACACTTTTGGATTTTTGTTGTTCCTTTTCAAAAGGAACAGCACTTGTGTGTTTTTGTTGTTCCTTTTCAAGAGGAACAACACTTGTGTGTTTTTGCTGTTCCTTTTCAAAAGGAACAACACTTTTTTATTTTTGTTGTTCCTTTTCAAAAGGAACAGCACTTGAGTATTTTTGCTGTTCCTTTTTAAAGGGAACAACACTTGTGTATTTTTGCTGTTCCTTTTCAAAAGGAACAACACTTTTGGATTTTTGTTGTTCCTTTTCAAAATGAACAACACTTGTGTGTTTTTGCTGTTCCTTTTCAAAAGGAACAGCACTTGTGTGTTTTTGTTGTTCCTTTTCAAAAGGAACAATGCTTGTGTGTTTTTTTGTTGTTCCTTTTCAAAAGGAACAACACTTGTGTGCTTTTGGCTGTTCCTTTTTCAAAAGAAACAACATTTGTGTGCTTCTGCTGTTTTTTAAGACAATGCATCAGATGAACTCCTCCTCACCCTCCCTTTCAAAAAAGTAGTATGCTCTTGTCCCTTTCATATGAAGGATGTGTTGTCCATCCTCTTTCCAAGGCCATAAGTAGCAGCTATACATTTATGCAATGAATATAAAAGCCAGGATATATCGAGATCAGCATATCATAAATCGCTATCTTTAACAGCCCTAGTATTGATGCAACAACAAAGGAAGGATCCACACACTCATCATTCTTGCTGTCATAGTCTCACCTCCTCTGCCTTGTTGGAAAATTTCATCATGTTGAGTCCCTACAATTTCCTCTATTATTACTTGGAAATAGGAACAGAATATTTATATCTTCCTATTGGGATGACAAGACTTCTTCTGCCATTCCCACTGTTAAGGAGGGCTGAACCACCCTTATGTGCAATTACATAAGAGCAAAAGTCTGTTTCAAAAGAAAAAAGAGCAAAAGAAAAATAAAAAGAAATTATTTGTCAAATGCAGGATAGGGGGTTTCATTAAAGAACCAGCCTACTATGATCATAAGATTGGAAGCGAAGTGGCATTCCCATCATGGCCACCACACCAGGGATATGGTCCAACGGGTTCACTACATAAACAAACCTTGGAACATGGGGTCTCATTACAAGCCGGCCTGCCCACGTTTCGCGCCTCTCTGGTGAATGGCATCATGGTTATCTGGTTACCAAGCCAGCATGATGGCCTACATTTGACAAGAATTGCTCTTCAAAAATACACAAAGGATCATGGTTCTAGGGTGAAATAAACAACTCTGCCAAGGTTATGAACACCTGTCGGCAACAGAGCTTTGTTAATGGTATCGGAGTCATAATATATATACCAATTTGGATCATATCAAATACTTCTTTCTATCCTCGTAATAATTATATCTTACACTTTGATGGATACGTCGCATGAATATCTATCACCACCAATCATGGCAAAGGTATCGACTATGACTACCTCAGACTTTATATGAGTGCCAGACGTCCTATCCTCCTGTCTTGCATCACATCACGCAGGCTTATACAAAACGCGATCTACCTTTTGCCTCGATCTCGGTATTTCTTTGTCTAATCTGAAACATGGCAAACCTCTATATGCTGTTCCTTTATGACTTGGTGACGAGATGGCGGCCCCTCCTCCATTTGACGGCTGGGACAGCCTATCATATTGCGTGGGGGGAGGTGACGTCATTACTCCGCCGGCCACGTGTTAGCACATCATTCGGAAATGATATGGTATGAAGGTACGATATGGGTTAACGACATGACAATGCTATTTTTGCAAAAAGTTATTATTTACAATCAATTTTCATGCATGCTCTGTGTTTTTTTTTGTTGCGATTACGTTCTTTGTGACAGGTAATTGTTGTTCCATCTAGATCCCGAAACAGAACCATGGGAGGCAAGGCTATCAGAAGCGAGCCTAGTGAGCTAGTAGTCTCTGAAGCCGCTCGGGAGATCCTAGAAAGGGCGGGGTGGCTAACTTATTTTAGCCGCCTGCGTGAATCAAATGAAATTGTGGCCATGGAATTCCTGCAGAATTTGCAAGAAGAACACTCCGTAGTAGGTGGGAAGCAGATAATGGTCACGAAGGAAATAATTGTGGAAGTAACAGGATTACCAGCCTCAGGACCAATATGGACGATAAAGAAAGAGAGATTGAAAAAGACCATAGAAATTTTCCAAGACGAAAGACAGAATCTGACAGTGAAGGGAAAAGGAGTGCTGCCGGCAACGCTAGGAGAACCCTGGAGCGAATTGGCAAAGGTAGTGCAGAGCTACATCACCTGCGAGGGGTGAAAAGATGTGGTAAGACCGTGTCACCTTAAGCTCCTGGCTGTGTTAAAAGGAAAATGTTCTGTGAATCTCCCTGGATTGTTAAATTCATTACTGCATGATGCCTCTCGGAGCCTGAAAAAGGCACACCATGAAGACGCAGTGGTTAGCCACCATGGGTTGATTGGCCTGATAGTGAGCTACAGTCTCACTCAGCAGCAGAGTAGCTAGGGGGAGCTTATTACAGCAATTGGAGGGGGAGTGGCATCACCATCCCCAAAGGCTAAGCATCCCGCTAGTACCTCTGAAGCACCTAAGAAGCCCAGAGAATCGCCAAAACCCAAGCATCCCTCGGATACACCCGAGCAACCCAAGAAACGCACGGAGTCAGTAAAACGAAAACGTTCCTCTAGAGCATCTGGACATGCAGAAAAACATAAGGAATTGGCCACAGAAGAACGTGTTGCCTCGAAATGTAGGCATTCCTCTGGCACGCCAGAACAATCTGAAAAATGCAGAAAGGTGGTGGTGGAAGAACAGGTGGCCAGCACACCCGAACAGCCCGAG
>APFE030643138.1:0-29105 GCA_000404065.3 Pinus taeda
TATATCTATATCACTTACATCCCTTTCCATATAGATCTCATGAACATTATTCATTTACTTATGAGATTAAAGTGCACAAATATGCAATTTATCTAAGTTTCTCCCATTCATATCTCTACATACATTACTAGGATCTTAAAAATAAATCTAATCTCTATGTACCCTAGACAAGGCAAATATCACTATCATAAAGCGTACATGTCTATATCTAAAACATATAAACACAAATGTTTAGATTTCTATACTTCAAAGAAATATCTCTTATCACCACATACACAACCAAGTAACCACACAAATATCTACAAATAAGAGGATTCAAGCATCCACATTTTATCTCTGCATCATATATATACCCTGTCCAAACATATAGATATTTGTGTACTGAATACAACCTCCGTAACAACCATTCAAAGCACATACCATTTATACCATACATAACGTGTAGGAGTCTTTAAATTTCCATTCATTGAATATATGATTTCAAGGTGATATGTTGAATTGTTGAATTGTTGAATTGTAAATAAGCAAGGACAGTCAGTCATTTCAAGTAACCAACATTTGACAATCTCTGTCACAACCACTGATCTTTGGCAAAATTATTTTATGACATCAACATAGCCTCTACACACTGCAATGCAATGAGAGACTACAAAGAAAACTCAATCAAGCAAGTAATTCATAACTTATTTTCATAGAGATATCTGCCATAGATCACTATAGATATTTCTATAAATAACAGTCTTTGCTATCATGGATACTTGTTGGCATATTTGTGCTACAATACAAACCAACATACATATAACTTCTATACTCTTTATTCTAAATAAACAATAAGAGATCAAATATTTCTCTATCCCAAGTCATAGGCTTCTAACCTTGCAAACACAATATTCAGTCATAGATATCTATATAATACTAATCCTCATTAAGTCTCGGACCTGCATAATGTTAGTAGCTCAGATTATGAGGAATAAAGCATATCAAAAACACATTCCATTGGATCTTCAAACCATCTTCATATCTATTAGATCTGAATCTCATTTAACACCCTCATGCATTCTTATTCAAGACAAATTACGAAAGGAGCTTCACCGAATGCACATCCGAATTTCTCTAGATTGATCTCCATTTTATAGCCACTTGAGTCTTCAATACCTCAAGCTAAAAGCCATGGATATACAAATACCATAGGAAAAGACTAATGTTGGTAAAGTGGACCGTGTCAAAAAAACCACACACAGATAAGTCTATGAGTGAAACCTTGGTTTCACACTTGGCTCTTTATTTTTTTCCATCTATATGATCAACTGCGCCCATAACATTGGAAAATCTCAGCTGTAAATATTACATCCACATGTAAAACACTAGAAAAATTTGGTTGAAGGCTTTCAATCACACGCATGACACTCCTTCCTAGGGATTGGGGAAGATTATAGAGAAAATCAATATACCTTCATCATAAAAAATCTTCCAACTACTTGCACACCTTCATCAACTCCTGTACACACCTCTAAACCTCTACCAAGCTTTGTGACACCTCTACAAATACGTTAAACATCAAAACCAAGTGCAACCACCAAGTTAACTTTGAATCCAACAAGATAAGGGTTGACATGAGTATCAACAAGTCCTTTACTCTCCTTATACATGTACACACGTTGTAACACCTATACACAACACTGTAGCAATGCTACAAGTAGACTAAATAGGCTAGGATATCAATTGATCAACTAGGCCAATCAACATAGAGCAATATATCTCACGAATCAACATCTTATCATGAACAAGCAATCAAACTGTGATGAGGTTGACATCAAGGAGAACTCATGAGCCATAATGACAACAATTTCACCTTTGCTAAAATTAAAAAGATCAGAAAATATCATTAAATTGTAACTTTATTCTAAATTATTATTATTAAATAATAAAAATAATCAATATATATATTAAGCGCAAACACACACACACATATAAACATGGAATAATAATTTTAAACATGGAGATTTAATCCTACTTTACCATGGAGATTCTTAATCTATAAATAGGAATCGTTACAGTATCATGGGCTAATACCATGACTTATAAATACCAAATTCCCAAAAAAACATAACTCATTTCATATGACACTTGTTCATATGAATTTTTTTTCCAATTAATCATTTTAATTGAACGAAATAAAAAAGGGATAACTAATATGTAAATAAATCTCAATCTTTGATTCATTGATGGGAGTGATTGACCATAGAGAAGAGAGGCATGGGGAGGGTTCTTGCCACCCCACTGACCTCAATTTCATTTCAGGATGGGTGGTGTGGCACCCATCGACCATGCAAAAGTGTGGGATACTCCATTGAGGGTGTTGGGTGCTTTTATTATTCATAGAAAGTTGATGGTAATGATGACTAGGACACTGAATTGGTTATGGTGTCAGTGGTATTAGCTTTATGGTCTCGAAGTGGGAAATTGTTGAGGTAACAGGCAATTTTGGTAGGCTCTGGTTTGGTAAGGTGCTATTTTGAGGAAAATTTCATGTTGTTACATCATGAGGGGGTTTTTAATGGTGGTTTTTCCCCACAGGCATGAGGATAATTTTTGACCCTGGTTTATGATGGTGCATTGTGGTTTTGTTGTGTTGGGTGGTGAAGATATCAATACTCCTACTGGCTTTTTATAATATAGAGAGACGAACAACAACATTATTGTAACTTCTATTAGGAGCAAGGTATGTACAACAAGTTGTTAAAAATTGTAGCAAGAAAGGATCAATTTGACTTGTGCCTTTGTCACATTGAGTAATTCTATTTTCTTCATTAGCAAGATGACTTGGATTGTAGTTAGAAGATGACTTGGATTGTAGTTAGATTGAGTGACATGGCCTTGTCTACTAGTTAAGTCAGTAATTCAAGTTATAGGCTTGGAGTAGAGTGGTGCATGTAGTGATTGCTAAAATTTAGCAATCTAGTTTAGTTATTTTCAATTGAACTTAGTCAACTGAGCTCAACTCATTAGTTGAGTCATTTGAAAGTCAGTTGAGTAGTAGAACTATTGTTAACTCAGTGATCTCTCAGTTAAAGTAGTCAATCAACTAAAAGTAGTCTAGACATGCACGTAATTTGAATTGCCTAAGTAGAGTGGAGGAAAAGGAACATTGTAATTATTAATTATATACTAATTAAGTGTGCATGCTTGGCATTGATGCAAATGACGAATTCTTTGGGATTTATGCAAGGACATAGGGAATTCCCCTATTATTTAGGAGCCCAATTTCTCCAAATTTGTGCAAGGAAATAGGTGGAAGTTATGGCCTTGAATTGGCGAAGTGTTCTCTAAAGCAGGACATATAGCATGAGAATAAGTTTACATGCAGGGTGTCCTTTACGATTGAAGCAAGAAATTGTAATAGTTTTTCATTCTCATTTGATTAATGAAAATCAGTGGAGGGGTTTTTAGCAGTTGGTTTCCCTTGTACAATCATTTTGTTCTTGTGGTTTTTATGGTTGCATGTGTTTCTAAATTATGATTTCCATTCCACAAAATTGTAGAGCAAATATGTAATCTCTTGTTTTCAGTTTGAGTTCATTAGTAATAGAAAATTTCTATTAATTTTGATATGTTATCAAATAAAAAACCAGTCAATAGATCTTCTCCTTCAAATATTTCTATTTGCAGATTCAATGAAGAAGATTTTCTTCTATGCGGGAACATGTCTTTCAATGGATTGAGATTGGAGTATGCCCTGGAGGGAACCTCAAATTTCATAGCTTGTAAGGATAGGATGGAAGTTATAATCGACAGTAATGGAGTGCAGGAGTACACCAAAAATTACATTTCAAAACTAGCAGTATCAGATGGTCAACAGTTAGAAGCCCAATGGAAGAAGTATACTACAAAATCGCGGAGGATCACCTTGGAGGGTGTGAGAGACCACATATTCTTGAATTTACATGGCAAGGAGACTCCATTTTCTATGTGTAATACCCTCATTGAGTTATTTGAAAATGGTAGTGATGCTAGGAAATTAGCATTGAGGGACAAGCTTAGAAACATCCACATGTAGAAAAATGAAACCATTCCACATTACCTCTCCAGATTCACTCAGTCTTGAGATGAGCTTGGAGGAGTTGGATAAAATATACCATCTCATGATCTAGTGAGCCTAGATCTCCTAGGCCTTCCAAAATCCTAGCACAACTACCAAGACTTTGTAAATGGAAGGGACAAATTTCCAAATTAGGAGAGACTTTGGTCCAATTTGGTGCAGGAAAAAATCTGAAGGAACATAGAGATGGAGTAACATCCAAAGCTAAGGAGGGAGATATTTTTTCCTTGGTTGGGAAGGGAAAGAAAGCTAAGGGAAAGAATGCCTAAAGAAATCTAGAGTCAAGGCATAAAAATGGTAAGAAGAAGGACCTAAGAAAGATAAAATGCTTTCACTATCACGAATATGGGAACTATGCAACAAAGTATCCAGACAAGAAGTCTAACAAGATGTGTTTAGGATGAGAATGATGTTATGCAACCAAGTTACAAAATAGAAGAAAAGATAGATCAATGACTTAAAATTTATCCTCTTTGAGGGGGAAACCTCCTTTACATTACATAAATGAACAATTCGTGGATGATTAAAATGATAAGACCTCCTTGATATATATAGGAGTCTAAAGGGTCACAATATAATCAAAGTATACATAATAATAATAATGTAAGCGTATAACAATGATAATAGTGGGCTTCTATGGGGCACAATAATAAAAATATGGAGGATACATGGGCACAACAATAACAATAGGGGGATACACTAACAATAACAATAAGGGGAATACACTAGTATTTTAGGGACCTAACATGCCCCTCTCCTTCAAAAAAGTGTTCTCCTCAACGATTGAGTAGTTCTAGATGATTCTGTATAAAATTATCATCCTTCCATGTGGAATATTTAATGGGTAGGTTCTTCCACTTAATGAGATACTCTGAAATTAATCAATTCCATAGTTGTCGAGTTCTTGTTTCCGTGGTTGCTTCAGGCTCAAATATGATTTTTCCTCCTTTGTTAAGTTCTGGCAACACTGTTTGAACTAGGATCTTATCACCAATAACATTCTTTACGCATGAAACATGGAAAATTGGGTGTATTTGTGAAGATGTAGGCAAATCCAATTTGTATGCCATAGTACCAACCTTTTGCAACACCTTGTAGGGACTTTAGTACTTGGGTGATAATTTATTATCCTTCTTAGCTTGCTTGAGGGAGATTTATTTACATGGTTGTAGATGAAAAAATACCCAATCTCCTACATAAAAAAAAATCAATGTGATGTTGATTTGCCTATTGTTTCATTTGATTTTGCGCTAGAGTAATGTTATCCTTTAAGAGTTGGAGAAATTGTTGTTGATGCTTGATGTGATCTTCCACTACTTGAATCTTAGAATTTTATCTTAAATATGTTGTGATGGATGGTGGATGATATCCATAAAGTGCCATAAATGGGGTCATTTTTGTTGCAGTATGGGAGGAAGTGTTATACCACTATTCAACTAGAGGTAACCACTTGACCCATGGTGTTTGTTTATTAGATATAAAGCAACGAAGATATCCTTTCAAACATTTTTTCACTATCTTATTTTTCCTATAAGATTGAGAATGATAAGATGAGATATGAGCTAATTAAGTACCAAGACAAAAAAATGATTATGTTCAGAAATTTCCAGTGAAAATGGAATCTCTGTCACTTGCAATAATATTTGGGCTTCCATGTAGCTTTTAAATCATTTTCATAAATGTATTAGCAATTGTACTAGCTTTAAAATGATGAGAGAATGCACAAAAGTGTGCATACTTGGTAAGTATATCAACTACCACCATGATGACACTCTTTCCTTTAGAATTGGGTAAACCTATGATAAAATCCATTAATACATCCTCCTAGTGTTGAATTGGAATGGCTAAAGATTGTAATAGGCCTAAGTTCTTAATTGTCTCAACTTTATTTTGTTGCAACCCAAACATTCTTCCACAAACTTCTGAATTCTATATTTAAGGCCATCCCAAAAAAATCCTAGGCTTTACGCTGTGGTAAATATTTAAAAATCCTGAGTGCCCTTCTAAGGGGAAGGTGTGTGTTGGTCGCTTTAATTGCTTCGCAATTCAAGCTCCACATAAATTATCAACCCGAGGAAGTCTTTTTATTTCAAAGATAATCACGCACTGGATATGCTCAATTTCAAAAGCAGAAACAAGGTTGTAGTAAAAGGAGAACACACAATTATTAGTCTCATCAATCTACTGATTTGCACTCTACTTAACCAAGGATGAGGTCGATTTAGTTATAGCAGAAACAATTTCTCTACTGCAATTACAACAAAGGAAAGCCAACCTGCAAAGAGAGAAACAAATCAACCATAGCAAGAACAGGACCCTATTCCTTAGTGGGGAACTTCAGCACCTAATGCCTGACACTTAATCACACTGTAAGGAAAGTAACTTCAAGGGAGCAAGACCCTATTCCTACGAGCAGGAACCTTCAGCACTTGTCTTCTTGCTTCTAACCACACCATAGACACAGGAAGATAAGTAATGGGGCAGGACCCTATTCCTCTATACAGGAATCTTCAGCACCCGCTTCCCGACATCATTCATTCATCCAACAATAGAAACAGATTCCTCAATCTTCAAACTAAATGCATTCAATACACGCAGTATCAAGAGAACAGAGTATCACTGTACTGTGTAATCAAGTGTCCAACAGCAGAATTAAAGTAAAATGCAAGTCACACACAAAGAGTTAAGCAAAATACAGGAATCAAGGGTGAATCTTGTGAGGAAGGTGGGCCCTTTCCCTCTCACAAGATTCCCCGGGGAAAGAACTAACTTGGAATGCTCAAAAGAAGAATTTATTCATCTGTCAAAGTAACTGATACATTACAGAGGGAGACTAGCTCCAGTTCACACAATGTGCTTCTCCTTGTTTACAATCACCGATCCCTTCTAATGATGATGTCTCCTCCTTTTAAAGAGGAGACATCATTTTCAATTTACATAAGAGTGAATCCATATTATCTCGAATCTGTTCTTTTCCTCAAAACAGGGTTTCTGTTCTTCAGAAAAAGGTACTGTTACAACAGAGATAACAAGATGGCTATCTTCAGGCTGATCCAGGTAATCGTGTCCTCATACTGCTGCTGCTATTCCACAAAAAGCTTCTTCCAGAATCGCGAATTATGCTTGACGGGATTTGCGTGCTTGACGGCTGTTTCAGCAACTGCATTAACTGTTTCAGCAACTGAGTCAGCTGTTTCAGCAACTGAGTCAGCTGTTTCAGCAACGGCCGCATGTACTTATATGCGATCTTTGGACTTGTGTTAGCAATGATACACTTCAATTAATGATAAAACATAAGATTATTATGGAATTAAATGTAAAACAGATTAAACATATAATAAAGAAGAGGTCTCTGTATACCTTGGGATAAAGTGACTGAAGATGATGATGGGATTCTTTCTAATGATAGTTATAAGGGTGAAATGGTGTCAAAATATATAGCAAAAATGATGCATAGTGGAGTTCTAACATCCCCCCCAGCTAAAAATGTTGCATGTCCTCAGGCAACCCCTAGTCTGAATCGGACTCTGAGTACTGAGACTGAGCATGCAAGTTACTCAAGCAGTAGCTGGAGAAGGTGGCATCTGTAGGAGCTCTAAATCCTCCATTGTTCTGCAAGTTCTGCCATGCCAAGGCTTCATCTCTGTTGGTCAACTGGAAATGACACTGATATTCTTCTGAAGGCAGCCATAAAATTGGAAAATGGAAACGATACCCAATCCAGTTTATTCCGCAACGTTGAATGCAACCAATATAATTGGAAACCTTGGATAATGCAGCTTGAAGGTTGTGAGGATTAAAAGGGTGATAGTCTTGTCTTTCTTTGCATGACTGCTGCCAAAACATAACATTGGCGTTCATTGCAGCATTACCTTTTACTCTAATGTGCTGTTGACACTTAGAAAGTGTTGAAGCCTGTAATTGCTACATGTACCTGTGCATTCCTAGCTTCTGTAAAAACTCATAATATTGGGCGATGAACAGGGCTGGCCTTAAGGGCTCTGGTCTGATCCACAGGAGTTTATTGTCCTCATTGTGACTGCTTGCAGTGAACGCGGAGTGCCAAGTGAGCTGGTTAGACAAAAATGAGACAAATGCCCTTATTTGTATATCTCCTGCAATTGGAATAAGATTGACTTCTCTATTCTCGGGCATAGCCTCGTTATGGAGGTAGAGTTCGCACAGCAAATGATGATCACTCTCAGGGGCCTCATTAAAAGTCTCAACAAAGTTTTCTGTAGTCATTAACTCATATGGTCTGCCATTTTTTTATTGCTTTTAATTGAAAATAAATGAATCGTTCAGCAAGAAAGAGAGAATAATTTACAGAGGGTTTGCGTGTAGCCATCAATTTCTGGGCTAATGAAAACATCAGGGTTATCTTTTCCTTAGACTCCCTGGCTTCCTTTTTGTAGTCCTTAAGCTGTTGCCTCATCTGGTCCCATCTGTCCCAATTGGCATATACATGATTCTGCCATTGTAACTTGTGTTGGCATAACATTGTGTCTTGTTCTTCAGCATATTGCCTCTTCCATTTATTCATCTGTTCCAACTGATTCCATGGCACAGTCTATGTCTTGGCATCAACGGTAGTGGGTTGGGACATTGTTTGAATGGCCACATCAACTAATTGTGGTGGTGCTTCTGTCTGAATGGCTACATTGACTAATTGTAGTGGTGATTCTGTCTGAATAGCCGCATCAGCCTGTGAAGGGCACAATATCTGAGGTTCAGTATGTTTTTCTTGCTTTATAGAGAACCCTACTGGTTCTTGTGGAGCAGTAGGGTTTTCTTCTCCTGTTCCAGTTGATGTAGATGCCTCAGATAGTTGGATTTTAACTACTTTGTATCCTACAACATGGTAGATGTTGCCACACTCATGGCACATGTATTCCTTGCATGGCTCCTTATTCTGCATTGAGGCTGCCTGTGCTAACGTATAGAGGTTCAGTTCTTTCTCAAAAGCCTCTCGAGCCATGTTTAGTTCATTCTTGTATGCTTCTAATTCAGCTTTGAGGAATTCGTTTTCCTCGAACAGAGATGTCATAGTATGTATACCCTGTACACTGGCTGACTCCGCTGGGGTAGTCTGTTGATGCACAAGCGTAGCTGGTTCTTGTGTTTCAGCTACTACTGATCTCCCACTATCGTCATGCTTGGTGTATTTTTGTTCCGCAGTGGTTGGTTCTTGTGTTTCAGCCGCTGGGTGAGTGACTGGTTCTTGTGGGACAGTCACCTCTGGAGCTATAAACAATGTCGTATTATCCCGGGGCACTGGTTCTTGTGTGGCAGTACCTCCGGATGAGACGGATTGGGGGATTTGGGATGGGGATAAGGGTTTTAACAAAATAGTGGCGGGGTCAGGGGAAATGAGGGTGGATTCTGTCTCGACAGTTGTTCTCTTTTTTCTTTTTGGAAGGAAGGCGGTGAAATCACGGCTTTTCCTTTTCTTTGAAGGGAAGAGTTCCTCTCTGGGGGAAGGGCTTTCAGATGAAGTAAGGACTTGAGATCTAGCCCTTGTCCGTGGTCTGGAAACTGAGCCAGTTGGGGTTTTCTTCCTTTTGCGAATGGGTGGGGACGGTGGTGTTAGAGAGTCATCACTAGGGACAGAAATAGTGGGGCCAGTTGACTTTGCTTCTTGGGGCGCTGTCGTGGTTGGGTCCACTGGGGAATACAGAGTGTCGTCCTATTGTCCTTCGCAGGGAATTTGTGGAAGGTCGTGGGGACTTCCGGGTTGTTCGGACGTTTGACCCTGCTGGGGAATTTCGGACATCTGGGGATCAGGAAGTGGGGCATGCAGAGGGGGTTTTGCTGAGCAAGACCCCTCTTTATTAATAGCTGGCATAAACGGTGGTGGGTGAGGGATAACAATGGGAATTTGGAGCATCTACAATAATAGGACATGTTTTTAATACAACCAAGCAGATAATAGGGGATATTAATCAGTCGTGCATTTCTTAAATGGTTCATCAAAACAAAATCGTGATTGTACGCTACCTGGTAGCGTCCTTCACATGTTAAATAGTGCTTGATGAACTCTGCCACTGATGGCCATGGTTGGGGAAGTGAATGCAGACTAACCCCGCGGCCTCTAGGTTCCACTAGCTCCTCTGGACGAAGAAATTCTTGTTGGGCGTTAAGAATAACCTTCTTTCTGCTGAACCAGCGAATCCCTGTAGCTGGCAACCCTGATACCTGAACTACTTCCTCCTCTGTCACTGAAATGCGAACCCCTTGGACCATTGAAAAATCGTCTTGAAGGTTTTGTGCAAACTCTAAGACTTGTCCCTGGTCAAATTCACCCAATCTTTCAAAATAAACTGTCCATCCCACTTGTTGGAATATCTGATACACTTCGGGGAACAATTGCAGAAGATTTACAGAGCCGGGCTCATGTCTAACAGCCGACCCTCCCATGGCTATTGCTTTGAGTTACAGACGGATGCTCTGAACACAGTAAACACAGACTCCAACTTGCACTAGTTGCTGCAACAGAGGCTGCAGGGTAACGATGACGGTAATGGATATGACAAAGGACGGAGGATTAATTAATGCGGAGTTATCGTTATTTTTGGAATTCCCCCCCTACGTACGGTGTAATAATGATTAGGCATGTGAAGATCTGTAATCATTGTGAATGAAATCCTCTCTTTAATATATTTTAACTGAATTACATTAAAACCTCATACCTTATATTTTTACCTTTTAGTAATTTGAAGTGTCGATTGCTTCAAAAACTAACTTTAATGTGTGTGGAAATTTTTCTGAGGTTTAGAACAGGAGTGTAACTGGATCTAGTCATTGCTGAATAGTTTTTCACCGAAAGGATCTGAAGTATAGTCATGGAGAACAAAAACTTATGTAACCGCGAAGAGACATAATGTTTTACAATGACAGGTTGCTGAAACTGGTGTTTGAGAAACGGGGGAAAAATATGAACGATACGGGAAAAATGAACGATACGTTGCTGAAACAGGTGTTTCAGCAACGGGAAAAGTCAACGATACGTTGCTGAAACAGGTGTTTCAGCAACGGGAAAAATCAGAGGAATGATATAAATGACTTAGATCCGTAACCAATGGGGAAAATGTTTAATAGGGGATAATTTTAGTAGTAAGGGATGGGAAACACTGATTGAAGGGATATATTTCAGGGATGGTAGGGGTGGGAATAATGGGCTAATGAAAATAATGGAGGGGTATTGATAGAAAAATAGGGTAACATGATGGAAGCAACTTCTGTGTTGAAGCTTCAGATCTTCTCATGATGAATCTGTCCTTCCTTAATGAGCTTTTTCCAGAATCTGCAAAATTCAATTATAATATACCAATCCTTGGCAGGGATTATTAGTACTAAATCTAATCTATTACTAGAAATATAGTGCAGAAAATTAAATATTGTGAGGGGCAGAAGATTCCCCTAGAACAAGATAATGAATATCAGTCATGCAAGCAGTCTTAAAATCTTCTTTAGAAACAGGGCGTTGATATAAATGGAGCCTATGGCCATTGACTAGTAGAGGTGTTTTAGCATCATCAATTGTTAAAAGTCTTACCGTTCCATTTGGAAAAACAACATCTACTTCATATGGTCCAAGCCAGCGTGTACGTAGCTTACCCTGAAAGTTTTCAAACCGAGAGTCATACAGTAAGGCCCAATTACCTTTTTGGAACTGCTTGTGTTTGATAGTTTTGTCATGCCATCTCATCCTTTGTTGCTGTATCATGTTTGTTTGATGGATGGCATCTAATCTTTTTTCATCCAACTCCAAAAGCTGCTGCAGCCTAGCTATCTGCACATCAGTTAAGTCAATATTAACAGCTAAAGCAGTTCTTAGAGTTTTAATTTCAAATTCCACAGGAAAAACAACATTTTTACTGTAAACCAATTCATAGGGAGAAAAACCTGTAGTATTTCTCCAAGTAGTTCTGTAAGCCCATAATGCCTCAGGGAGCCTTTGGGACCAATCCTTCCGGTTGTCCTTCACTGTCTTAGTTAGAATGGCCTCTAAGACTTTGTTTGTGCTTTCCACCTGCCCATTGGCCTGGGGGTGGTATGGTGTAGTCATTCTATGTTGAATATGATACTTGTGAAGGGTAGATTTGAAACCATGAGAATTGAATGGAGGTCCTCCATCAGTAACTAGCTCTCTAGGAATTCCAAATCTAGTGAAGATTTCTTCAAATAAGAAAGCTAGGACGACCTCTTCATTGGCTCTAATAAGTGCTTTGGCCTCCACCCATTTAGTCATGTAGTCTGTACAGACTAGTATATAAGTTCTTTGATTGGATGGAGGGTTAATGGGTCCTATGAAATCCAAGGCCCATCTTTCAAATGGTTCAGAAACTACATGGGGGTTTAATGGCATTTGATCTCTATGATTGGATTGACCCATTCTCTGGCAGCTGTCACAAGCCCTTACATATTTCTTTGCATCTTTAAATAATGAGGGCCAATAGTAACCCATCCTCAGAATTTTGTGTGTTGTTTTCTTATCAGCGAAATGCCCTCCACAAGGGCCATCATGACAAGCTTTCAATATGTCATACACTTCATCTTCTCTAATGCACCTTCGGATTTCCTGGTCAAGCCCAGTGTAGAAAAGACACCCATTTATCCAACTGTACCTGGCACTTTGTTGAACAATTCTTCTCTTTTCTCTATATGAGAGGTGTGATGGTAATTTTCCTGCAACCAAATAATTAGCAATATCTGCGTACCATGGAGAGTGAGTAGAAACTGCAAATAAATGCTCATCAGGAAAAGAATCATCAACTGGGATATCATTATCAGTTTTTAACCGAGAAAGGAAGTCAGCCACCACATTTTCTTTCCCAGGCCGATCTACAATTGTGATGTCAAATTCTTGCAACAATAATAGCCATCTGGTAACTCTAGCATTTGTGACAGACTTGTTCATTAAGTATTTAATAGCTGAATGATCAGTGTGCACAAAAGTAGAATAACCAGTAATATAGTGTCGGAATTTATTAATGGCATAAACTACTGCAAGAAATTCTTTCTCGGTAACTGTATAGTTAAGCTCTGCAGGGGTCATATTCTTGCTGATAAAATATATAGCATAAGGAAGATGATTTTCCTCTTGTCCCAAAACAGCTCCGATTGCGATGTTTGAAGCATCAGAAGATATGTGAAACGGAAGGTTCCAATCAGGCCCCCTCAAAATAGGGGCAGTAGACAACTGATGCTTGAGTTCTTCAAAAGCAATCTGACAAGAATTAGTCCACTTAAATTCAGCATTTTTCATGAGCAAGACAAATAATGGGGAAGCTATTTTAGAGAAATCTTTAATAAATCTTCTGTAGTATCCCGCATGCCCTAGAAAGCTTCTCACATCAGTTTGAGTTTTAGGAACAAAAAGATTCTGAATGACCAATATTTTAGATGGATCTACCTGAATACCTTGAAATGAAATAAAATGCCCAAGCACTATTCCTTCGTTCATCATCATATGGCATTTTTCAGTACTTAGGGCGAGGTGAGCTTGTATGCATCTTTTAAGTACTTTTTCAAGGTTTTGTAATGCATCTTCAAAAGACACACCATAAGGGGTAAAATCATCCATAAATATTTCCAAAGAATCATTTAGCATATCAGAAAAAATTCCTATAACAGCTCTTTGAAAAGTTGCTGGTGCATTACATAACCCGAATGGAAGAACTCTATAAGCAAACGTTCCCCAGGGGCTGGTGAAGGTGGTCTTATCTTGGTCTTGGGGTGCAATTCTTATATGATTATACCCACTGAACCCATCCAAAAAAGAAAAAAATTTCTTCCCCGCTAGACTGTCCAACACTTGATCAATGAAAGGTAAAGGAAAGTGGTCCTTTTGAGTAGCTTTATTTAAAGCTCTATAGTCAACACATACTCTCCATTTCCCATTTTTTTTAGGGACAATTACTAATGGGGAAACCCATTCACTGTCAGATATGGGATAAATAAATCCTGCATTAAGCAATTTTTGAAGTTCTTCCTTAACAATTTCTCGTAGATTAGGGTTCATTCGTCTTTGGGGTTGACAAACAGGTCGACATCCTTCTTTAATGTAAATTCGATGAGTACATAATTCAGGAGAAATGCCTTTCATATCCGTGTAATCCCATGCAAATGCCTCCTTATATTCATGCAATAACTTCATTAATTGCTGTGTTTCAGCATCTGTTAAATCAGGATTTATGTTTAATGTTTTGCCGGGTTCAATTTCAACTGTCACACTTTTAGATGAGGTTGTGGTTAAAGTCTGGGATGAGTCTTCAGATTCATCAGTTTCAAAAATTGCAGTTAATTGATTGTGTGTTTCGGCAATGATGGAAGAAGGTTCACAAATAAAATTATTAATTATTTCATCCTCTGTATTGTCCTTTAGAGTTAAAGCTTGCCCAATGGTTAAAATAGGCTGAACAGCATTATCATCATACTCCATCCATATAGAATCTTCATTATTAACTACCGGTGTAGCGTGGGGATAAAGAGTAAGCTGTTTTGTTTCATAACCATTAGAGATCGTCATTGAGCCAGACCTGCAACTGATAAAAGCATCAGCTGTGGCCAGCCATGGCCTTCCTAGAATTAAGGGGTGTCCCCCCAGCTTTGTTTTTGTCTGCAATACAACGAAGTCAGCTGGGTATTTCCAGGATTCAACTGAAATAAGTAGGTCCTCAACGACTCCTTCAGGTTTAATTGTAGAACGATCAGCCAACTCTAAGATGGTGGGTGTATCTCTGATTGTGTTATTCAGCTGTAGCAATTGTGAAGTTTCAAGGGTCATTATATTAATTGCAGCACCTAAGTCTACCAGAACTCGAGGAATCATTGTTTTACCAATCTGAACTGTGACAGTAGGGTGACTAGGGTCACCATACTTCACAGGAGGGGCTTTTCCGGACATTAATGCAGACAAATCTCCCATCACATGTACTGTAAGGGGATCCTTGGTTTTCCTACCGGGTTTCTTAACGCAAATATCCCTTAATGTTCTGGCATAAATTGGTACATCTTTTAATGCTTGTAAAAGTGGAATTTTAATATACAAGTTTTGCAATTCCCCTAGAAAGTTAAAAGCAGGTGTTTCAATAGTTCTGGTTAAAACTAGACGCTCGGGGAATGGTGGTTCTGTTATTTCATCATTCTTGTTAGAAGGTTGCTGTGCTTCTTTATGTTTCTCAGTTTTGTTTTTATCTGAATCAGAAGGAATTATGTCATTAATAATAGGTTCTACTATTTTTCCAGATCTCAAATGAATATCATTACATTGCATAGTAGGAAATATAGACTGATTCTGGATATCAATAACTTGCACAACTTTATTATTGGGGTTAGGATTTGGTTGCACAGGTAGCTGGGGTCTCATTTGGTTATTTGGTGGGGTATTTGATGGTAGAGGAAGTGGTTGTTGGAATTGAGGCAATTGATTTGGATACGGAAGTTGTTGACTTCTCCAATTTGAATTCCAAGGGTTGAAAGAAGATGGCTACTGTGGGGGCCAAGGAGTCCACATTGAAGGATCAACAAAGAGAGGGTTTTGCATTTGCTGCATGGTTGGGAAACTCATTTGATTAAAGGGTGGGTACTGCATTTGGTTGAAGGGAGGGTAATTTGTTTGGCCAAAAGCAGAATAATTGTTCCAACGATTAAATGGCATGCTAGAGTTCATACCTTGTCCTTTTGGTTGCCATTGTCTTCTTTGAGTCAGCAGATAAACTGTTTCAGCTTCTTCCTCCGTTGGCTGTAATGCTGCTTTTATTCCTGGTAGAGATGGACATTGTTGTGTCTCATGATCTTTCTCACAAATGGTGCAGATCGGTATTTTATCCATTGGGCATTCCCTTAGTGGATGTTTGTCTCTGCACTTTGGGCAAAAGACAGCCAGAGTTGCTTCTGCTTCAGCCTGCTTCTTCTTAACCTGCAAAGTGTCAATTTGTGAAGCAAAAGAGCTTAACATCTCAGTTTTAAATTCTTCAAGTAAGTTACCTATTTCAGCTCTTGTTTCTCCTCCATTGGCTGATTTCTGTACTCTTGAATAGGTGGAATCTCTTGTTCTGTTTCTTGCAGCTCCCCTAGAGCACCTCTTAGCAAGTTCGCAGATCTCATCATATGATTCCTTAGATATATCTCCCTTGGCAAGCATGTTCAACATATTTAAACAATCATCCCTTAACCCTCTAAGTAGTATTGTTTTGCGAATTTCCTTACCGATGTCCGGATGATCAGATCTCTGTGTGTTGCACTGCAGTCTTTCTATATAGTCCTCCAGACTTTCATCCGGCTTTTGTGCCATATTAAATAGTTCATCCTTCTTTTCTCTCGTCCAGCAATAGTCTTGATATTTAAGCAGAAATTTTTGTTTCATCTGCTCCCATGTTGTGATTACCTGACTTCCAAGGCTCATAAACCATCTCAAGGCATTTCCTTTTAAGGTGGCTGGAAACAGTTTCAACTTTTGAGCATTAGTAACATAGTCATAACTTCTGCATAATATATCAAATTCAAAAAGAAATTCATCCGGATCTTCAGAGGATAAACCATGAAAGTTAGGTAAAGCAGACAATGGAATATTTTTCATTGTTCCTGCAGGGAGGTCACTGATGGGGAATCCCAAGGTAGAGAGGGAATTTTCATCCCTTCTTTCTTCTTCGGGATCTATTCGTCCTCCGCCAAAGAGACCATCATTGTTTCCTTCCATTGTTGGCTCTCCTACTACACTTGCTCGATCGTCAGGATCTTCTATTGGCTCTTCGATGTTTTCTACCGGTCGTCCAACGCTTTCTACTATTTCCTCAATGTACTCTACTGATCTACTAATACTTTCCTCTGACTCTCCAGCACTGACTGCTGGCTCTTCTATATTTTCAGGGCCCACAACTTCCTCTGTCTTGTAATCTGACTATGGGGAGTGCTGAAGTTTTGATTTCCGAGAGCTTAATCTCTGGGATGATTCAGCCTTTGATACGATCTCGTCGATAAAAGTTTTTCTTCCTCCCTAGCCCTTGCCACCTGTGGGGTTAGTTTTCTTCTGGTTTCCGCGTCCTCTCATACAATCTGCACATTTAGTATGAAAATGCTTTTGAAACCTATAATTACCTTCCTCGGCAACGGCGCCAAAATGTTGGTCGCTTTAATTGCTTCGCAATTCAAGCTCCACATAAATTATCAACCCGAGGAAGTCTTTTTATTTCAAAGATAATCACGCACTGGATATGCTCAATTTCAAAAGCAGAAACAAGGTTGTAGTAAAAGGAGAACACACAATTATTAGTCTCATCAATCTACTGATTTGCACTCTACTTAACCAAGGCTGAGGTCGATTTAGTTATAACAGAAACAATTTCTCTACTGCAATTACAACAAAGGAAAGCCAACCTGCAAAGAGAGAAACAAATCAACCATAGTAGGAATAGGACCCTATTCCTTAGTGGGGAACTTCAGCACCTGATGCCTGACACTTAATCTCACTGTAAGGAAAGTAACTTCAAGGGAGCAAGACCCTATTCCTACGAGCAGGAACCTTCAGCACTTGTCCTCTTGCTTCTAACCACACCATAGACACAGGAAGATAAGTAATGGGGCAGGACCCTATTCCTCTATACAGGAATCTTTAGCACCTACTTCCCGACATCATTCATTCATCCAACAATAGAAACAGATTCCTCAATATTCAGACTAAATGCATTCAATACACGCAGTATCAAGAGAACAGAGTATCACTGTACTGTGTAATCAAGTGTCCAACAGCAGAATTAAAGTAAAATGCAAGTCACACACAAAGAGTTAAGCAAAATACAGGAATCAAGGGTGAATCTTGTGAGGAAGGCGGGCCCTTTCCCTCTCACAAGATTCCCCCGGGAAAGAACTAACTTGGAATGCTCAAAAGAAGAATTTATTCATCTGTCAAAGTAACTGATACATTACAGAGGGAGACTAGCTCCAGTTCACACAATGTGCTTCTCCTTGTTTACAATCACCGATCCCTTCTAATGATGATGTCTCCTCCTTTTAAAGAGGAGACATCATTTTCAATTTACATAAGAGTGAATCCATATTATCTCGAATCTGTTCTTTTCCTCAAAACAGGGTTTCTGTTCTTCAGAAAAAGGTACTGTTACAACAGAGATAACAAGATGGCTATCTTCAGGCTGATCCAGGTAACTGTGTCCTCATACTGCTGCTGCTATTCCACAAAAAGCTTCTTCCAGAATCGCGAATTACGCTTGACGGGATTTGCGTGCTTGACGACTGTTTCAGCAACTGAGTCAGCTGTTTCAGCAACGGCCGCATGTACTTATCTGCGATCTTTGGACTTGTGTTAGCAATGATACACTTCAATTAATGATAAAACATAAGAGTATTATGGAATTAAATGTAAAACAGATTAAACATATAATAAAGAAGAGGTCTCTGTATACCTTGGGATAAAGTGACTGAAGATGATGATGGGATTCTTTCTAATGATAGTTATAAGGGTGAAATGGTGTCAAAATATATAGCAAAAATGATGCATAGTGGAGTTCTAACAGTGTGTAATTCCAAAATAATATTTTTCTTGAGTTGGGAATTCTTACAAAGATATAAGCAATCTTTGTACCATAATGAATCATTTTTCCAGCTAAATGTCTTAGATGTTGATCCAAGTGGATATTGGTGGCCACCCACCAATTCGACTTGGATCCCCTCTAGTGCTTCGTGCAGTTTTTTTCAGTTTCCTTAATTATAGCACAATTTACTATTTTTAGCAGTTTTTCGGGTCCTAAACTTCGGGAGCCATTTTGAGGCCCTAAACGACGTTTTTTGGGAAATCTACCGCCAGCGATTTTTCATGACTAAAAATCGTCTTTTTCGTCGTAGTCCTCGGAGAGATCTTTCCAATGGGCTAGCATGTGCGTCAAACGGAGATAAGACGACCAATTCACGACCCCGGGAAGTTGATGTACCAACTTACCCAAAAACGGGGCCCACAATTTGGCGTTTCATCTTCCAGGGTTAGGTTTTGGAATGTGAATGTTTTTTCCATTGTTTCTCAACAATAAATAGGCCTTCGAGCCTCATTGTAACATAGTTCAGAGGCATGTAGCCACACATCTCTTCTCAGAGATAAGCTACCATCGCCCTAGCTGGTTTATTTATATTTCCGGTTGTAAGCATATTTCAGTCTTTTCCATTAATGAAATGAAGTATTATTTCCGCTGCATCTTTGTGTATATGGTTATCTCTGTATTTTATTGCGTTCCTGTTTAAATCTGGATCAGATGTACTAGGATCTTGCTACAACTTTTGAATGAGTGTCCACACCTCTTCGTAATTCTTTCATTCATCCCTTTCTTTGGTTATCGAATCAGGTTGGATAATAGAAATGGTACAAGCAATGCTTCCACATCCTCATCCTTTCTCAAGAGTGCCTATGCAACAACATGTTTCTTCACTTTTTTGTAGATGATTTCAAAGTCATAACCCAACATCTTTGTGACCCATTTTTTCGGCTCTTCTAAAGATAATATTTTTTCTAAAAAGTATTTAATACCATCATGATATGTTTTTACTTTGAAGTGTCTTCCAATTAAGTGAAGTTGTCATTCCTTTACTGCATGTAGTATTGCCAACATTTCCTTCTCATAAATATGTTTGTGTAAATAATTTCCTTTGATTGGACAACTTTCAAAAGAAATGGGTCTTCCTTCTTGCATTAATAAAGTGCCAATTCCATTTCCTAAGGCATCACATTCAACAATAAATTTTTTAGTGAAGTTTGGCGTTCCTAAAACCGGTGCTTGGCACATTTCCACTTTAAGATATTAAAAGGCCTTAGTTGCTTCTGGATTCCAAGAAAATGCATCTTTCTTCAGTAATGTTGTTAGAGGTGCTAATATTATCACATAATTCTTAACGAAATTGTGATAATACCCTGCAACTTGAGAAATCCTCGAAGATGGTTTATGGTTGTGGGGATTTTCCATTCCTTAATGGTTTTAATTTTGTTAGGGTCTACCTTAACACCGTCATGAGATACAATATTACCCAAATATTCCACCTTTTGTAATCCAGAAATATTTGGAGGCTTTTTCATATAATTATTTCTCCTATAATAGTTTGAGAACCGTGACAACATGTTCGACATGATCCTTCCAAGACATCTTGTAGATTATTATATCATCAAAACTTTTAACACAACTTTTCTAATGAAGGGTTTGAAAATGAAATTCATCAAACCTTGAAATGTGGAAAGTGCATTAGTAATGCCAAAAGGCATGACCAAAAATTCATAATGACCCTCATGAGTTTCGAATTCTATTTTTGGAAGGTCTTCAATGTTCATTCTTATTTGATGATATCCTAAATGAAGATGTAGCTTGGTGAAGTAGATTGCTCCATGTAATTCATCCAACAATTCATCAATGATCAAAATGGGAAATTTATCTTTAATAGTGAGCTTGTTGAGCTCCCTATAATCCGAACACACAAGCCATGATACATCCTTCTTATGTGCCAATACTATTGGAGCAGAGAAAGAACTTTGACTAGGTTGAATTATACCAACTTCTAGCATTTCTGGAACCATACATTTAATTTCACTCTTTTGGGCATAAAGATATCTGTAACTACTGATTTTTGGAGGAACACTTCCTGGAATCAAGTGAATAGCATGCTCATGATAAAAAATAGGTGGGATTCCTGTGGGAGTCTCAAATACCTTGGAATGATTTTCCAAGGCTTTTTGGAGATCTGGATAAATAGAAGATTTCGATGTTTGAACCTTTAGTGAGCATAATTGTGCAATTACGCCCCGTTGTTCTTTATTTAGAAGTTTTTTCATGTATTTATTGGTTTCCCTGTGATACCCCTTAGTTCAACTTCGTTTCCTTCCCCAAAAAAATTCAAGAAATGTTCTTGAAAATTAAAAGTTATCATCCTCAAATATTGTAACCATTGGACTCGTAACATCAGCACCACCCATTGGAATGGAAAGCATGGGACTATTAAATACATATTCCCCCATTTTTATCTTGATATTATGCAAATTTCTAGAGCAATTTATAGTTTCTTCATTTGCAATGATCACTTGACACTTTGGTGATCGATATGGGAAGAAATTCAATTCCTTGGATATCTTACAATGAATAAAATTATGTGTACTACCCGAATCAATCAACACTATTACCTTTTTCTTCTTGATATTTCCTTATATCTTGAGAGTTTGAAGAGTGGTAATTCCTTCCAATGCATTAAAAGATATGACCAAATTCATTTCTTCTTTCTCTGGAGTTGGTTCCTAGCGTATATCATCCCTTTTTGATGTTTCTTGTTCCTTTTCTTCCTCCTCTTCATAATCTATGTAGAATAATTTCCTCTCATTACACTTATGACCTTTAGTGTATTTTTTATCACAATTGTAACAAAGCCCTTTTACTCTTTTATCCTCCAATGGTTGAGGCATCAGCATTGTAGGTTGTGGAAGGCTAGGAGCAACAACACTTCCATCATTGTAGTTGTGATTGGTAGACTTCCTTCTTGCCATAATTTTTCTTTCAACTTTTCTTGCCACCTTGAATGCCTTCTCCAATGAATCAGGTTCCCAAAGGTGAACCTCATGTTGCATGTTATCCTTCAAATTCCCTATGAAGACATCAATCCTATGCTCCTCTAGAATATCAGTTTCCCTGATATTCAATTTTTGGAAGGCCTCAATGTGCTCTGCCATGGAACCCTTTTGTTTGAGATTTATCAATTGGATAAATAAGGTGTTTCTCCTTGTATCCTCATAATGTGTTATCATTTACTCCATAAAAATTGACCAAGTGACAAGTGGTTTACGAGAAAAAAATCCATCGATACCATACAAATTGATTGGGTTCTAAATATAAATTTGCAATACCTTTTGTGTGTGTTGCACATCATGAAGATCAAAATATTGCTCCATCTGTAGTCCATCTTACTAGATCCTTGCCATCAAAATTCCTCATATCGATCTTTGGAATGTGGTGGGTCTTAAACCCAACATTAGAGTATCTAACATAATAATTCATATTTCTTTTGTACTCATCATGATTTTCATGGATTATCGTGTCACCATTGGGAAGCCTTTCTTGCAGAAACTTTGTCAATCCTTCCATCTTCACTTTCATCATTGCTTCCATGTCTACTTTTAAACCATCCTTCAAATATTCCATGTTTACTTTTAAATCGTCCCCCAAGACATCCATGTTCCTTTTTAATCCATCCATGTCCACTTTTAATTCATCTTTAGTTGCTCTTTGCGAGACTAAAATTTGTTGCACTTGGTCCTGTAATTTTGATATATCATGCTGCAATTCTTCCTCTTCATGAGTCATATTAGAGCTTTCTGAGGGATTAATGGGTGTAGAATTATTTTTTCTAGGAGGCTTTTAGAACCAAATACTGATATCTATACTTCAATATTCCCCTTGAATGACTTCAAACTTATTTTTCAAACAAAAGTTATCAAAAAATTAAAAAAATACACACCTTTTTCTTGCTTTTTAGGAGGTCGATATTGAAATTGTTGTATCTATATAATTTCGGATCTCTAAGCTCCAAAATTCCATCTGGTAGTATCCCTTTGAGTCTTCTTTCCAACCCCCCAAGTATGACCAATATTGGATTATTTAAGAAATAGGTATGCCTGATATCCCACGATGACCTGATTATAGACTCGTTCAGCAGAGCGAAATTATATGAAGTTCCACGTGTCAGTGTTTCGACCTTTGCCCTTGAAAATGATGCCAGAAAACTAACGTTTGTTTATTTTCAGTCACTTTTTATGAAATTCAAATCTGATGCTCGGAGAGAAAGTTATGACGATTTTCCCTAGGTCACCTATTTGAGATGGAATTCTAGAGCCTACAAAGATCCTAACTTCCTCGGATCATATCTCTAAAAATATAGTAAATCAAGATATGAAATTCATACACAAGGTTCACCAATATTTCAAATACATGTGGTTGCAATTTTTTCTTAAAGGTTCATAGAAAAAATTTATAGTGAAAATTACAAGATGACCTGTTTGAAGAAGAAAAACCCTAGAATCTAAAACTCAGATTCAAAATGTTATGCAACCAGCTCACAAAATAGAAAAAAACATAGATCAAATACAAAAAAATTATCATCTTAGAGGGGGAAACATCCTATGCATTACATAAAAGAATAATTATTGGATGATTCAAATGATAAAACCTCCTTGGCATATATAGGAGTCTAAGGGCTCACAATATAATCATAGCCTACATAATAATAATAATGTAAGGGCACAACAATAACAATAGTGGACTTCTATGGTGCACAATAATAACAATGTGGGGGATACATGGGCACACAAATAAAAATAGGGGGCTACACTAACAATAACAATAAGGGGAATACACTAGTATTATAGGAACCTAACAAAATAGGTAAAACACTTGCCTCACAATTCGAATTAAACTTCACCATAATTGCATGCATGGCTAGCACTGCAATGTGGAGTGTGTGGTACCTAGATTAATGTGCCTTATTCCATATGATAGGATACAAATAATTCTTCAGTATCCTAGAGGAGAAGGACCTCCGGATGCATATAGAACTTAGGGATGATGGGAGGTACAATACCAAAGGAATTGGAACAGTAACCTTTAATAGGGACTCAGTCTCCCATCTTCATCTAAAAGATGTCATGTATGAACCTGGGATGAATAATACCATGATCATTGCAGCTATATTGGAGGATAGAAGATATGATGTTTTTCTTTTTTCAGTAAGGGGAATGCCTTTCTGAGACATGTAACTATCGGGTAGGTGAAATAGATTGGAGTTAGAGTGAAAAATCTCTACAAAAGTGAGGTGGAAGCTTGTGCGTCACTGAGTAGCAAGGCAGAGAAGGTGTAGAGTTGATATTTTAGAGAAATTTGGCACAGGAATATGGGACACTTACACCATGGGGCATTAAAAATCATGAAACAAATTACCACTGGTCTCTCAAAATGTATCCTTGACCAACATGATGTCTGTAAGGGTTGCACATTGAGGAAATATGTTCAATCCACCTTCCAAATCAGAGATAGAAAAGCTAGAGAAATCTTGGATCCAGTCCACTCTAAGTATGTGGACCATTTTCTATAGCCTCTATAACAAAACAGAGGTATTATGTGATTTTTTTTGATGACTTTTCTAGAAATGTTGGATCTTCTTCATGTGGAAGAAAGATGAAGTTTTATCAAAATTTGTTGAATTCAAGGCATTGGTTAAGAGGAGACCAGTCAAAAATTCAAAGCCTTGAGAAGTGATAATAGAGGAGAATTTGTTTCTAGCACCTTCAAGGAATTTTCTGCCAAAGAGGGTATTATAAGTGAACTGATAACACCCCATAACCCACAAAAAAATGAGGTGGTTGAAAGGAAGAACATAAACATTGTGGGAGAAACAAGAGCCATATTGCATGATCAAGGGCTTCCATTACATCTATGGGTAGAAGCATGAAATACCAAAATTTATTTGCAAAACATGAGCCCTCATAGAATACTTTGGATGATCACACTCGAAGAAGCTTTCTCTAGGAGGAACCAAATGTATCTCATTTTTGAGTTTTTGGAGCTACTGTGTATGTTGATGTCTTCAAGGATAGGAAGAAGAAGCTTGATACCATAGCTAAGATGGGGGTATTTGTAGGATACACAGAGACACCACATAATTAGCAGTGTATTTGACCTCACTCAAGGTGACAATGGTGACGAGAGATTTCAATTTTGATGAGGATAAGGCTATGATATGCTCTCTAGAGTGAAAGATGACTAGTATCTGATTGGAGGAGGATCCTCAGACAAAGATTCAGGATGCTTTGGAGGAGCCATAAGTGGAGGAGAAGACAATAAGCTGAGCGTAGGCACCCACTCAACCAGAATCTTCTATAAAGGGGAGGAAGAGAACTAGAGAAGTTGACGTATTGGTGTAGGATGCACGGGAGCATGTAAGAGCTCCTATATCTCAGCATAAGCATAGGAGTTCACCAGATAGATACATTGGGTATATGGCCCTCATGACATAACTCATTGAGAAAGAGTCTTCTTCATTTGAGGAAGCAGTTTCTCAACCAGTATGGGTTTATGCCATGGTATAGGAGTATGACTCCATCATGAAGAATAATGTATGGGAGGTGGTGCTAAGACTAGAGAAGAAGTCAGTGATTGGTTCTAAATGGATTTACAAAGTGAAGCATGCAACTAATGAGAGAATCAAGAAGCACAAGGTCAGATTTGTGGCCAAATGATACTCTTAGGTAGAGGGAGTGGACTATGAGGAAACATTTTCCCCAGTGGAAAGATATTCCTCGATCATAATCATTCTAGCATTAGCTGCATAGATGGGGTCGAAGATCCATTAAATGGATGTGAAGACCACCTTCCTCAATGATGTTGTTGAGGAAGATGTTTAAATAGAGAATCCAAAGGGGTTTGAGACATATGACAAGGAGACACATGTGTGTAGACTAAGGAGAGCCCTTTATGGTCCCAAACAGTGACCTCGAGCATCATACACTAAGATTGACACATATCACAATGGATTGGTCTTCACCAAAAGTGAAGCAGATGCCAATATCTATCACATTGTGGTAGATGGAAAGTTTCTTATCTTAGTATTGTATGTTGATGGCTTGATACTTATAGGGGATGAGAAATTTATCCACTCTTGCAAGGAGGACCTTGTAGGAGAATTTGAGATAAAGGACATTGGCTTGATGCATTACTTCCTTGGGATTAAAGTATGGTAGGGTGACGGTGAGATTTTTGTGATTCATGGGAAGTATTACTCTAAAATACTTCAAATATTTCACATGGAGAACTGGAAGCCTAGGGATTCACCCCTAGATACAAACCAGAGAAAGGAGAGTGATTCTTTAGGAGAGGTAGTATATGCTACCATCTAAAAATGACTTGCGGGATCCTTGATGTATCTAGTGAACACAAGGCCTCTCATATGTTATGAAGTTAATCAATTGAGTCAAGACATGGTGAAGCCTACCAAGTTTTATTGGAAGGAAGCAAAGCATGTGTTGTGATACCTTAGAGACACAACTGAGTATGGGTTATGGTACAGGAGGATAGAGGGAGTGAAGCTCCAAGGATTCACTGATGCAGATTGGGTAGAGAGTCCTTTAGACATGAAAAGTAGTTCAACTACTATCTTTAATGTTGGGTCTACAACTTTTTCCTAGTATTGTAGGAAATAAAGGTCTATGGAACTCAACCTAGCAAAGGCTGGATATATGGCTACAATTCAAGCAACTTGTGAGGCCATATAGATGAGGAAAATACTTGTGTGTATTTCAGTCAGAAGATGGATCCAACAATTATTTATTGTGATAACCAAAGTTGTATTAAACTCTTTCGGAATCTAGTATTTCATGGAAAGTCGAAGCACATTGATATTAGGTACCATCAGTTGTGGGATTCTATGCAGAGGATAATTATGGTACTATAGTACATTCCAATTGAGGAGTAGGATGCAGATATGCTAACAAAGGAATTGTCAAGAAGAAAATTTGAATTCCATAGGTGTAGGATAAGGGTGGTACAAAATCCCTTTCTTGCTAAGAGGGGGTGTTAGAAATTGTAGCAAGAAAGGCTCAATTTAACTTTTGCCTTAGTCACATTGAGTAATTTGATTTTCTAGATCAACATGATGAGTTGGATTGTAGTTAGCTAGAGTGACATGGCCTTATCTACAAGTTAGGTTACTAAATTCAAGTTATAGGCTTGGAGTATAATTGTGCATGTAGTGATTGTTAAAATTTAGCAATCTAGTTCAATTATTTTCAGTTGAACTCAGTGAACTGAAATCAAGTCATTAGTTGAGTCAGTTGAAGGTTAGTTGAGTAGTAAAACTATTGTTAACTCAGTCATCTCTTAGTTAAACTAGTCAATCAACTAAATATAGCCCAAACATGCATATAATTCAAATTTCCTATCTGGAGTGGAGGAAAAGGCATGTTGTAATTATAAATTGTATACTAGTTGAGTGTATAGGCTTGGCATTGATGCAGGTGCTCAATCCCTTGGGATTTTGTGCAAGGAAATAGGGAATTCCCCTATTCTTTAAGAGCCTAATTTCTCCTGAATTGTCCAAGTAAATAGGAGGAAGGTGGGGCCTTGAATTGGCTAAATGTTTGTCAAAGTGGGACCATTAGCAGGAGAACAAGTTTACAGTGCAGGTTGTGCTTTATAATTGAAGCAAGACATTGTAACAGTTTCTCATTCTCATCTGATTAATAAAAAGCATCGGAGGGGTTTTTCCCATGTGGGTTCCCTTGTAAAATCATTATGTTCTTGTGGTTTTGATGGTTTCATGTCATTGCATGTGTTTCTAGATTGTGATTTCCATTGTGCAGTATTGTAGAGGAAATTTGTAATCTCTTGTTTTCAATTCAAATTCATCAATAGTAGAAAATTTATATTAATGTTTATACTGGTTTCTCTACCTGGTACTTCTATAACATTTTTTGTGTTTCTAGCCTTGACCTATGCACTTGGGTGTCATTGGCTCTTAATATAGTCTACAGTGGTGTTTTATCTCCAGGTCTGGTGTGGGAGACTCGAGGCTAGACCTCCTATCTAGGTTTCAAGGGGTTTGGCTAGAGGGGTAAGGGGAAATCTTTACCCCACCAAGAGGAACTCTTGGCATAAAAGCAACTAAGGTGAATTTTGTTGTAGCCTTTGTGGGATTTTGGTGCATCCTCAACATCTCAATCCTTGTTCTACGATTAATTGTGTCGAGTAGGTGACCCTTTCCATAGTAGTTGGGAATTCTAGTGGCTCATGGCGTATTGTTTCAATTCTGGTTTTACTCACTAGTGCGAGGGTTGAATTAGAAAGGGTGTGGACTGGTTTACTTAGGAAATCTTGGGTGTGTCGAGCGACTTTTGTCCTAACTAGTCCTCGCAAGTCTAGAGGTTCAATTAAGGGGTGCACAAATCGCAGGCGTCAGTATGGGTAAGCCCCACCTCCTAGCATATTGGAAATAAAATTTAGCCCATGTTCATTGTCGGGAGGCACTAGTTTGGATCCTATTAGCAATTTATTTGGATGCATTGGAATCTGTATCTTCGGAAATAATTGTTTATTTTGTAAGGTGATTGGTTGTGATGCTTGAAGAATAATGCTTCACTAGCGAGGTAGAGCTAGGACAGGAAGAGGAAAAAGGGGTAAATGGGACAAGCATCTAATGGGAGATTTAGGACTTGGTGAGGTTGTGAACCTCCAATCCAACCTAGATATCTAGCCCGGGAGAGTCAATTCCCTCATCGGATAATTCTACCAGCCAACTGACACACATCATCAAGTTGGTGGAGCAGGTCAATAGAGATAGGCATGAAGATAGGAATGCAATTATTGGTTTCATGAGTGATTTTTAGTGAAACTAGTGACATATGATGGACTATTTGGCTAGCTTGCAAAGGAGGCACTTGTGCTTATAGGAGAAACTAGATCGAATAGTGTGAGATTGGTGCATATGGAGAAGCATGTACATTTCAACTTCAGGCCTCCCCTTTCTCCAGGCTTAGGACCAAAGCATCCCGCCCCAGTCAATTCTTGTGACTCATAATGATAACTAGTTGAACTTTGATTTTGATGGTATTTTGGTATGATGTGTCCTTCTGATTTTACTCATCAAAGTTTTTTTAGAAACTAGCTATATATTTTTGTAATTACTTTCCAACCAACAAATTTTATAAGAGTGAGGGCCACAAGATCTTTGGAAAATGTAAACAGTGATGTAATCGTTCGATATAATGGATGCTCCTAGATTCACACAAAAAATCTCAATCTTTGATTTGTGTATACTACTATGAATATTCTTGAATATTTTGTGGAGGTTAATCTTTACCATCCACTTGATAATTATTGATAATTAAATTAAAATTATAGAAGCCCTATTCTAAAATAGACATGATTATGGGCATTATGATTTTTTGATTTAACGTGTTATTTTGGTGACACTACTAATATCT
>APFE030643141.1:1616-41521 GCA_000404065.3 Pinus taeda
TTCTTCACTTTTCCGTGTGGTTTGCTTTCCACACGATGGAAGAATGGTGACGATGGACCAATTATCGTTCATTCGTCCACAAGCCCCTCCGGCACAATTGCCTTTCCCTCTTGATTCTCAGCCACCAATTGCATCTGTCTCACCTCAGATCAACTACGTGGCCACCTCTCCCATGCCTGTACCCAACAGTGCTGCTATCGTGCATAGTGTCCTGGGGGCATTGGGTCCCGACTTCCGAGACATCGACCTCCCATCGGGAGTGCCACTCTTGGAAGCCCCGATTTCCTGTTCATTATGATGAAGTTCGGGCGGAGCATAGTTCCTGATCTTGTGTCAAGCTTCCTAAAAAATGAAACAAGGAGTCTCGAGGATAGTTTTGCTAATGTATCAACCTCGTTAAAATAATGAAATGGCTTGTATTCGAGCATAGTTCCTGATCTTGTGTCAAGCTCGTTAAAAAATGAAACAAAGGGTTATGAGGATAGTTCTTTTACTGTGTCAACCTCATTAAAAAATGAAACAACCCCCTTTCCAAGTCGAGTCTTTCCAAAATCTTGAAAGTGAACCTTCATTCCATCCACTTTGTTGAATGCAATGAAGCTTGGGGGGCATGTACCTCGTTTTGCATCAATGCTGGGGGCATGCGAACTTATAACAAGCATAGTTTTTCGTTTCAAGCTTGTGTAAACATGAAACCGAATCCAAGCAAAGTTCTCCATGGTTCAAGCTTGTGTAAAAATGAACCCATACCCGAGTCACCTTTAAGCTCTTTTCTAACTCGTAAAATATGAAAAGATCGCTGAGTATTTTTTCCCTTTTTGACTCGCTAAAGAAAATAAAAATGGAGGTCTTCTTTCAGCTCTTTTCTGACCGTTTAAAGATGAAAAGATTTCCGAGTTATTCCTCTTGACTCGTTAAACGTAAATAAGAGGCAGTTGTTTTTAAGCTCTTTTCTCCGACCGTATAAAACAAGAAAAGATAGCCGAGCCTCCTTTCAGCTCGTCAAAAGGAACGAGAGGCAGTCGCTTTTAAAGCTCTTTTTTGACCGTTTAAACCAACAAAGATTGCCGGGTGTTTGTCATTTCACACTCGTTATTGGTCCTAAAACGACGTGCTTTTGACCGCTTTTTTACTTTTTCAGTTCAGGGACACTATTTATGAAAAGTACTCCTCAGTCGTAATGATCGGGCGGTTCTTTCGAGCATCGTTTTATACTTTTTCGGGCTCGAGAGACACAACTATACGAAAAAGCACCCCCCTGGAGTTTCCTTTTCAGCTGTCTTTTCAAACTCTCTAAACGTGAAAAGGCGCCGAGCTCCTCCTTTGTCAGCAGACTCGTTAAAACTTAATGGCATCGGGCTTCGTCAAAATGACGCTCTCCAAGCATATGCTATCCCCGTCAAGCTTGTCATCCAAAAATAATCGGGGTACTCGCCAGAAATGGTGGGGGAAATAAAGGAACCATAATCGTCGTCATCGGCAGTATGTCGCTCTTGAACATGGCACTATTGCATTCGTGTCTGGGTGGGGACATCTCATCTCGCTTCACTTTTGCCTCCATGGGTTTTGGTTATCCTATTTGGCCACTCATCTGCTCATTGCCCTTTCGTTATGACCTCTGATCATTTGACCCCCAAATACTGCCAAATCCGTCGTTGTGCCGCCGATATGTTCAAGAGAAGTTGACCTCTGCAAGTATAACCTCCCTCTGGTATTTCACGCAAAACAAACTTGTCTCTACCCGTCTCGCGTCGATGATGTGGGAATCATTATGGCCCACCTTCGATAAAGATCACTTCCTGTCGACTTCAGCTCATTATCCAGGAGTGACCTAGAGACTCCCTTCAGGTACCTTGGGGCCTGCATACCTTAATGGCAGGTTCTTCGTGTTCGACGTGAGGTTTTCATCATTGACCTCTGATCGAATGATTTCGCGGGTGTTCGACATCGGCTCATTCATTCACATGCCGTGGATTGTACCTATAGTACCTTGAGGACCATCATCATCATTGGTGGCCCCTCTCGCGTCTGTTAACAGCTCTCGTTATTAGCTGGTAATCAGACGATGTTCACGCATGTTCGACTTCGACACATATATTCACATGTTTGAACTTGTACTTTGTTCGAATTCGGATGGAGCGCAAGACCCTGGTTCTAGTCCATCGTGGACCAGGTTGCGATTTTGTGGGACATCATTACATGACTCATTGATGGATGGCTGCGACCATACCCAAGTCCTCTTAAGGATGGCTGCGACCATACCTCTTATCATTATGGTCTTCTCAGCTGGGTGGCTGCGTCCACACCACAGACCCTTTTTCTATATGTCTTTTGGATGGCTGCGCCCATGCCTAGACTACATGTAATTGAAATATCAGTTGTATCCGCCTGCAGCTTCTCTCCGGTGGTGTTCCAGTCCAGCAGTCTTGTAAAGCATTTCACCCCTCCCACTCTCTCGGGCTTCATGCTTTAGGGGGCATCTGTTACATATTAAAATGTCACTGCCATCATGTCAGTCTCCCTACTGTGTTGTGAAGACACATTCACCTATGCTCATGCTCCTCAGTAATTAGCTAAAAAACCCTCTTTGCCTAAGTTAAATGAATCATCGCGTCTGTTAATCAAATAACCGCGCTGACAGGCTGAGTCCAGTGTACCTGATGTGCTGCCAGCGCGGAAGCACACGTCTTTTCCACGTTGGTCCCATTTTACGAACAGCGCACCCTCCGTTTGTCCTGTTGAGCGCTGACCGGACCTCCTCTATAGTTGATCTGCGATGTTAGCGCGTCAGTTCAGTGTCTCACCCGCGCTGATCCTGTTTGGGCGAAGTTGTTCTAACAACCAGCTTTCCAGATCCCTCCAAACTTGGTTGTTAACATTGTTGAGGTTGCCATCCTTTCTCTGGCATGTCTGTTCGACTGACCATCCACTTATCTTGGGGGAAAGCTCATCCTTTACCTATTCATGGAGACTCCTTCTCCTTTATAAGCCTCCTCCATGGCCCATGAGCGGCTAGTTTGGAACATATAGACTTTGATTGAAGAATTCTTAGTGCATTAGTGCTGCTCTTTGTAGGCATTTGGTGTGTTGTGTGAGGATTGCTTTGAGCTTGAGGAAGGTCATGAGCTTGTTGCCTTGTATGTGAGAGAGAGACCTTTTTGACTTGGGAGATTTGTTTCAAAGGTGAATGCTTGGAAGATATGCTGGCTGGACCCTCTAGAGAAGGACTCAGCGTCAGGACTTCGGTTGTACCTTACTCTATTTCCTGTTAATAAAGATAGATGACTATGCTTATGGTTCCATTTCCATTTGTCCTATGAATGATTAATGTAAATTGTATCTTTCCTGACTGATACATAGTTGTAGTTAGTAGATTTTACGCTCTTGTTTGCTCTCTTTTGCTTGTGCAGGTGTTCGTCCACGAGGATAGCGGAGAATTGTGATCGGCTGGAGCAAAGGAGCGAGGGGATCGTCTCTTCGACAGACATAGCGTTGGAATCCAAGTAGGTTTCTTTTACCCACTTGTTAATTACAACTAAGAACCTGCGGTGTAGCATTGTTTGATTGTTGCTAGACCCCTGTTGGGCTAGTAGGGATCGCCTCTATCCGTAGAGGGGATTTACCTCTCCAACACCATGTAACTCGAATCATAAGAGTGTCATCCATAAGTTACATCTAAGAGGGGCTTCAATTGATTAAGGATGTGGAGGCCTTTCAAATTTCCACCAATGATTGCTTGACATAGTCTTATTCCTAATCCTTTATCAATTAGGATGATCGGGAAAGGCAATGAAGGGTATTCTTGTTTTATGCCTTAAGAGGGGTTGAAAGGGGAGGATGGAGATTCATTATTTAAGAAAGTAAAGACATTTGAGGATACTAAGAGTCTAACCCATTAAATGTAAGATTGACATAATCAGAAGGTTGCAAGCATCTACCCAGCTAAGAGGATCGAAAGCTTTTGGCATATCAATCTTAATTAGTGTTGGGTTGTGTTATATTCTTTCCACGACTGGCTCCCCTAATTAACCGGGGGGTTAGAGGGGGGGTGAATCCCCCCCTTCATTGCGTCGATTGCGCAATGAGGGGGTCACAGGGGTGGCAACATGTATATATATGTATTGTAACATTGAAAGGAATATAATAAAAAAATCAATCTGGTAGTCCCAATTTTCATCCAAGGGAAAATCTCTGTGTATATTTGTTTTATGTGTTATTCTCTCGCTATTGTTTATTTTCTATGTTTTAGAATTCATATGCAGGTGATTTATGTACAGAGTTAAAACCTACAATTAACATACCCGATTTCTTTGTTGGTTTTTTGAAGTGCATAGTTTCATGTTCCATTGTGATATTGTAAGAATGTGTTGCCCTCCAATGTAGCTTCCTTGCTCATTGGAAGTGATGTGGTTCATGATGGGCTTGAGTCTATTGCCTTTGGAATGATTTTATATATCTCTTGTGTAAAGGTTCACCTTTTCATTATGCCATCAATAATTTACAATTGATTTGTCCTTGCATTTTTTATCTGCCCGATAGGAAACCAGACCAATAACACAAGTTTATAGTCTTGAGATTACTGAGGTTTCGCTTTACAAGAGAATCTGACATGACAAAGACTATGTTATAGGTGTGTGAAGGATAGACACACAAACCTTCACTCATGATGAATTCATTGTTATATTGGAAGTTTCTATCAAAATTGAAGTTGTTATTACCTTGGAGGTTATTGTTTCCTTGGAAACTAATTTTGTCTTAGAGGTTGTTGTTTGCTTGGAAATTGTTGTTATCTTGGAAGTCGTTATTACCTAGGAAATTGTTGTTGCCTTGGAATTTGTTGTCACATGGGAAAATGATGTTACCTTGGAGGCTGTTTTTTCCTAGGAAACTGTTGTTACCTCGGAGGTTACTATTTCCTTGGAAGTTTTTACTACATTGGAGATTGTTGTTACCTTGGAAATTGTTGCTACCATGGAAACTGCAAGTCCCTTTCACCATATTCTCAGCCGACCAAAACATATAGCCCAACTCCCTGCAGACAAGGTGATCTATATTATTCTCACCCACACCAACCATTATGTCACTAAACCTGCTATAATGTCGACCCCTATGATTATGATGGCCCTTCATCATTGTATCAAATTCACTATGCTCTTCATATGCACCGAACGAGATGCAAGGAAAGATCGTTTTCATGGCTTCGTGATTTTAAGTTTCCTTGGAAGTGTGACGATCCACCTGTCATGTGCAACAATCCTCGACAGTCATTTCAATAGGATTAGCTCTATTCAGCACCCTCAATGGGGGGAAAGTCCCACCTAGAAATATCCTCGTAGGTCACTTTTAATGGTATCAGGATTGTTTGGGACCAATTTAGCTCCAAAAAAGTGGTGTGAGTATTTAGAGCATGGTTGGCCATATGATCAACTAACTTATTGTCGGTCCTTCGAGCACAAGAGAGAATGGGAGCCTTGATCCTTCTTAGAAGATCAGAGACCCTTTGGAGGTGGGTTTCCAAGTGCCAACTTGAGGAGGTCTTAGATAGCGGTGTGCCATTCTGTGGTTTTTTCAAAATAGAGATGAGCAAGAGAGAGTCACCCTCTAGAATTAGTTGGTGTTGATATATTTTCAAAGCGGCAGACAGAACAAATTCTAAACACCACAGTTTTGCTTCATTATTAGTAAGGACACCCAATGTACCAGCGTAGACCAAAATAATACCACCAACATTGTTGCCGAGAAATCCATCATAGCTAGCAGGACTAGGATTTCCCCTCGAGGTTCAATCATAGTTTATTTTGACGAAGCCTTCTGGCAGAGGAGACCAAAGCGATGGACATGGATCCAGGGGTCTAGAGAGTGTGCTGGCAGGGAGTGGAGAGCATTGATGAATATTTAATCCATGAAGAATGGCTTTCTCATTAGGGGGTAGTCCCAATTTTCAGAGTTCTAGTGATGGGTTGCAATGGTTTTGTCCAGATGAGTAGTAATGGCCTTCCAATCTCTATTAAGGGATGGGGCATGATTCTTGAAAGTTAAGTGTTTCTTTATTTCCATATGATCCAAAGAGTAAATCCGAGAGTGAGTTATTGTACCCTATTAAGGATGAGGCTCTTGTGAGTCAAGGTGTTCCAACCTTCCATATTGAAAGGGATTGGAGAAGGGTGTTGGTCAAGTCCCTGAAAGGCCCTTGTCAAATGCTCCCATATACTAGTCATGACAATGCAATCCAAAAAGAGGTGTTGAAGAGTTTCCTCATGTGATCTACATAGAGGACATGTAGAAGGAACAATGAAACCTCGATTCCTTAGATTCTCCCAAGTTAATGTTTTCCTATTATTGAGAAGCCAAATTAAAAGGGATACTTTCGGCTAATCCCTCAATTTCCATAAATGTCTCCAATCGAGGACAACTTCCATACAACAATCTGAGCTTAGGATTTTATAAGCTTCCTTTATGTTGTATTTCCCCATAATGCCATATCCCCATCTAAGTATGTCAGGATTGTCATTGAAAACAATGTTATTATATGCTAAAATCTGATCCAAATTTTGACACTCATCTTGGTGGTGATGTTGATGGTGCTAAAGGTGAATTTGGGTCATGTGTGCCATTTAGATTTTGAAGAAGAGCTATTCTCCTAGAATTGGGAAACAATTGATAGATCCAGTAGAGCATGATGATTTATAATTTGAAGAGAATTGGGGATAGAGGAGAGTCGGGGCCACTGGTTCCAAGAATATTCCCAGAAAAGGGTCAAATTCTCATCCCTGATTTCCTAGAAGCAGTGGTCTTGTGTGAGATATTTATCACTACAAGTCACTTGCCAAAGATGTGATCTTAGGAATACGCAACCAGTCTGATATTCTGCGTGCTTGGGACTCTTGGAGATTAATTTTTTTGCCACATCTTTCTCCAAAAAGTTCTAGGAAATTTAAGCCATATCCACCATATTTTTGTGCTTAATGCTTTGCTTAGAAGTGTCAGATATCTCAGGCCTAAACCCCCTTGAGACTTGGGTAGGAAAAGAGTGTCCCAAGCAATCAGAGCCCATTTATATTGAATAGAATCCCCACCCCATAGGAAAGAGTGTTGGGTGATTTAGAGCTTAGCTAGAATGGCTTTCGATGGCACCAGAGAAGAGAGAAGATATATAGGTAAATATTGCAGAATTGACTTAAGAAGAGTGAAGTGGCCTGCCAAGTTCAGAAAACGAAAAGTCCAACTTGATAGCTTCACTTCAAATTATAGCAAAATATATTCTCATACTGAACATCTAAGAGGATTAAGAGTGAGAGGGGTGCCAAGGTATTTGGATGGAAGGGAGCTCCGTTGAAAACCTAGGAAGTGAGAAATATTCATATGTTTTGCTAGAGGAGTGTTGAAAAAGAAAATTTTGGATTTGACTTTATTTATTTCAATTCCTAAGATATAAGAGAATGTGTCCAAGATGTCCTTGAAGGCGTTGGATTTAGTAATGGTTGGGGAACCCATCAACAATGTGTCATCCATAAATTTCTTATGTGTAGAGATTTCAGTTAGAGAGCTCAGGTCAAGGCCTTTGATTTTATGCATGGAGAGAGCTTGAGAAATGGCATGGCCAAGGCCTTCAATATCCAGAAGGAAAATATAGGGATAGAGAGGGTCTCCTTTCCTTATACCTCTGGATGGAGCAAAGGTAGGCGATGGTGATCCATTGACCAAGATTGAAAAGAAAGCTTTTGTGATGAGGGACATAACCCAAGAAATCTACATCCCATGAAAACCAAAATCAGGAAGAGTTTGAAATATGTATTGCCAACTAATTTTTTCAAAGGCTTTTGACATGTCCAGCTTGAGGATCATGCCTGTATTTTTGGTAGTACGAAGAGAGTGCAACTGCTCTTGGATTAGGATAATATTGTCCACGATTTGTATCCCTTCCGTGTATCTCATTTGCCCTAGAGAAATCAATTATGGAAGAAGAGGTTTAAGTCTATTAGCTACAATTCTTTATATAATCTTGTATGTCGCATTGTATAAAGAAATGGGCTGGAAATATGATGGGGCATATGCCTAACTTGACTTGGGAATTATGGTAATAAAAGTGGCATCAAAGGCTAACAGAAGAGAGGTCGGTGATCTTGAATCTTCTACGACCTACCATATGTCATGACTGAGAATAGGCCAACAGGCTTGATAGAATTTGGTCACAAATCCATTTGGGCCAGGAGCTTTGTTCCTTGGCAGTCCCATAACTATTGCTTCTACTTCCTCCAAGGAGATGGATTTTAAGAGCATCGCGTTCTATTCTTTAGTAATCGACCCGAGGATGTGTTGTGTAATTATTTTAATTGCAGAGGCTCTATCTCTTGTGGGCTCTGTCAAGATGTTGGCTTAGGGGGTCCTAACACAGGTTCAGAGTTAGTTGCACCAGCCAAAAAATCCCTACACTACTGGCCCTTTCGGCAACAACCCACATAGCACAGGCCGCAGTCTCACCCGAAATAGTATGGGGGGATGCAAGAACCAAGTTTCTGCATCCAAAGATGAGTGTGATGTCTTTTAGCGCCTCATATTTGCCCTCACACAGATCGATAAACCCTTAGGGCTCGGTACTGCAATTCTACTAAAACAGCCTTCAAACCTTCGCAAAGGTATAAGATCAGCCTTTAAGGACCATTAACAGTTGATTTATTCACTTATGCACATTAGTGAATAACCCTAGATCACTATTTGCGCAAATATACTTAAGTTATTTAGTAAACATAACATATTTCATCACAATCTCCGTGAAAGTACTTAACATGCATTGCATACGTTTATTAAGAGATATCCAAGAGTTTCACGCATCATTAGATTGATATTTCATAAACACATTATTCTTCCATAGTATATATCGTAAACAAAAGTAAACAGAGATAAACAGATATACGCAATATTTCTTTGGTAACCTTCTTTATTGATCTTTAGTTCAACTTTATAGACTCAACACTATCCTTCACACTCAGTTGTAGGGGTCCACACACTCAGTTGCAGACTCTACCTAGGCCTCTGTGCACTCAGTTGCAGAGCCTTTCTCTCCTATATAACCCACTTTTCTATGCTAACTCTTATGTTCTATTGGTCCATTACATCCATCAGTATGTAAGATATCTCCCTTAGACTCTCTAAGACTCACTTATTTATAAACTCCCATGGTCTATGGATCATGGGTGGATCTCAAAGCTGACTCAAACTTTACATAAACAAGGGGCTAAAACCCCTTTGAATTCTAATGAACTACGCTCTCTGCATCCACAAATCGTGGAGACTTTACATTTCTTACAAAAATTACATCAAAACTTGGGTTATTTTAACCCCAAAACTAACCCAGGGGACCCCATCCCAACAGGCCCCCAACACAAAGATAGTGACTCACCATTGAGTCACTCAACAGGTGTTGCGATCTTACTACAAAGATCCCCCAGCTCCACTTGAAATATTGCAACCTTGGCAGTGCTCTGCATGGCTGCCTTCTTGACCTCTTCAACTAACTTCTCTGTAGCTAGGACTTCTGCGGACAACCTCATTGTCTGATGCGTCTGCTACAATCCCCTCAACTTATCCTGGATGGTTGTCATGATCTGATAAGCTTATTCCAACCATGGTTGTAGCCTGCCATTTAGCAAGGCCTCCTTATTCTATGTCACCTCTACCTATGCCAGGAGTTGCTTCCCCTCCTATAATTTTTCAAGGCATTGTGCTGGTGCAATTGAGCGTGTCGTTGCCCTAACTTCATCATACTACCGTTGCAGCTCCCTGATCTTTGTATTCAGTGTCCGCAAGTTCAAATCTTCCTACAGATTGGTGACCAAATCCATGGCTTGCTCAAATATTGTTGTGCATGATGCAACTGTGGCATCCAGAGTGGCCATTCATTCATTCATTGTGGCTCTGCACTACTCCCGAACCTTGGGTGGAATCATGGGCTGCAACCTCAATTGTAGCTCGGTGATCTTCATGTTGAGTTCAAATTGAACTTGGTTAACCTCAAATTTGGATTTGTGCACACCAGCAACTAATTTTTTAATCTTCGCCTATGCCTGTGCATCCTCGGGGATATGAAGCTCAGTCACTATTTTGCAGGCCTCCGCGACTGCTAACTCCAATCGTGAACTGTGTACCTCGAGCGTCTCCTTCTCCTACAGAACCTGCATCTTATCAGCGAACAATTGTTGATTATTAACTTGAATTTTGCTAATAGCATTGAGTTCTTGTTGTTCCCTAACGCGAAGCTCTTCTGCGACTACCTATAGCAATGCATGCAATGAGTCCAAGGACATTGCGGCAAGGTTCACACCCATATTTGGGACTTTGTCAAGGAGGGTGAGATGTTCAATGGTGTTGGTTCAAATTGAACCTACCGGCAAGGGGAAGACTTGCACATCCTACGGCCATGGAACCATCTCCACGCTTGTACTTTGACCCTATCCCAAACTGCCTTGTGTGCCGCTCACTTTCCCGATATCTGCGTGGATCTTGGTTGCTTGGAGCTGCAAATCTTAGAGATCCTTCTGAATGCATCCCAATGTTTGCATGTACTACTGCAACACTTGTGTTGTAGTGTCCTTGACTTTATCACCGATCTCATCTAGATTTCTTTCTGTGAGCACCATGGGATCAAACTATGTTTTCTGAGCTTTCTGCTTCTTCCGCAATCCACCTTGCTACTCTAATTCATGCCTTTTCTAAATGAAGGGGGTGTGTGGCCTTTCCTTGCCTACGCCACCCTATCCTGTAAGATCTTATGTTTCTGTTTCCGGTGAAGGTGACTTGTCACCATTTTGGGTCTTGCGCTACTCCTGTTCTACCTTCTCCTTGGCAGCGCGTTCCTTTTCAACGCGGTCTTCTCTGTAGCGTCCTTCTTTCTCTGTGTGGCCAAGTTCTGCACAGCTTGCTTAGTTGTCTCCTTCATTTTCTTCGCAGCCACACTCTCCACACTTATGCTTGGCCCAACAGCTAGATCTGAAGGGGCGCGCCACTCGGTTGTTCATCGCACCACTACCTCTTGCACATCGGTCTCCGTCACCAAATATGGAAAGTCATGTCACTTATGTGCTGGATCCTTCTGTGCCTAGATATACACCCTATGAAAGTCATCCTTGAATGTGGTGTAGGATGATAGCTGTGTGTACAAAATTGGGGACAACCTTCGATGTTGGTTAATTTCCATGCAGAGACTTGATTCCATCAGCGCCCAAAAGATTTTTGTCTCTGTGATCTGCATGGGGTCCCTTTTATCCCATAAGGAAGTGAACTTCACTTCCTCTGGCAATCCTTCTTCAAGCGGAGGTAACTAGCTATACTCTGGAAGTTCCCATGCAACCAATACAATAGACAAAATTAACCAAGTGTAATGAAATGGCTTGGTTTCATCATGGGCCTCGCGCAATTCACGAGGAATTCCTAGCATAGGTACATGGACCAATTAAACAACACACCCTTCGCACACTATGCAGTTAGGGATACTACAGGCACTGGAACTTCATCCACGCGACACTTTCTCATCACCTTTCGTGCCAATATTTGTGCGGCCAATTGAACTGCGAGGTCTAAGATAGATAAAATTGAGTATCGTGCGACTTCTTTACAAGTTCGTAATCTTTCTTCATGCGCTCTGCAAGATCCTTCTCCCTCGTCTTTCTGCCAAATTCCTTGGCCGAGTTCAGACCTTCATACGACAGGTGTGTAATCCTGTGAATGAGCATATTTGTGATGGGTATAGGCCCGCCTAGCCATAAACACCTATCATGCACCAAATTTAGCAGCTGGCGTATACAAATGGTGTTAATGGGGGTGCAGTGGTAATGTGGCACCCATAGCAAGTTGAGCAATCCTTATTGCTCGACACCATGGACCCATTCCTCTGTTTTCAACGTTGTAACACCTGTTTCTTCATAATACACTCTCTTCATGTATTTATCCATCGCTAAGTGTGGGAACTTAGCGTGATCCATGAGGTCCCAATCCTCCATCATCAATAGTGGGACTTGTGCGAGCCGTAGACCTTCAAAAGGCACCTGCTCAGGTAACAGGGGCATGGAGATGGTGAATTTCTCTGAGTCTGGGTCTTTAGTAATATTCTCCTTTCCCTTCTAGGAGGGATATACCTAGGGAGCTTTGTTACAGATTCTGTGCCTTCAGCATCAATATCCTTTGTTCCCTGGCCTTCTTCTACCTCCAGGTCTACAACCTTCTGCTTATTTTTCTTCTGGGTTGGTGTCATGGTATGCTTCCTTGGGGAAGTGCATATATGCACCAACTTTTTCTACTTTTCCTTGACTGCAGGTTGTTTGTCTTTCTCCATGGACTGTTTTGGCCTTGGTGACCTCGGCATCGTGGGAACCATAAGCGTAGCTTCAACACTAGATACTTCAAGTCCTAGAGCATCAGATATGGCTACTTCCAAACTTAGGGCTTCGGTGGGGTTGGTGTGTCAGAGCCTAGATTGACCTCAGGCTGAAGGGAGGTAATCCTAGGATAACCACAAACCAAGCTTAACCTGGTAGCTAGCCCTACCAGGTCAGGAAAGGGCTCTCTCCTTGACAATCTCAATCAAGATGACTGGATCAAATATGGATTTTAGGCCAGGAATAGTAGTTCTAGGGTTTTGGATTGATTTTGTTTGGGTTTTTGCTGGATCAAATGGAGCAGGCAGTTTTGGGTCCTGGATATCAAATCGGGATGCAAGGTGTTCTATGGGGCGAGGTAGGTAGGTGTTTTGGCACTTGGAATTGAATGATATGAGAGGTCTAAGACTAGTAGGGAGCTAAGGATGACATGCAAAGATCGCGTATCCTTTTCAAACAGTAGAAAACATCAAAAACTAAATGGCTTCCCAAGGCAGAGCACTGTAAACAATGTATTCTACCTATCTATCTTGACATCATTCAACTAGAAGAAATGAAATAGATTGTGGAACATATAAAACATGAGAAATACTAATAATAGAAGAAGAAACTATGCAAAATCACTTTACCACAAGTATCCCATAAAAATAACTGCAAATCCCGGTTTATTTCCTTGCCAAACTGCTGATAAGAGTGTACGATGTAGCTAAGAGCATCCAAGAGAGTCCAACCTTTACTAATGAAAGAAAAAATACATAATATAGACATCAAACCACCTATTCTAGTCATCAGGGATTGAAACCAAGAGAAAATGAGTTGTTACAACCATTTCCAAACAGCGAATAGGAATATAGGTAGTGGAACAACTTGCCTCTATAAGCATGGAAACTGACTCATTGACCTCCAAACCACCTCAAACTGATGAATCTACCCTCTAAGATCATTTCACTATTAAATTTACATACCAAGGAATTAATTACAATCATAAATTCATCCATGAAGAGAGAAAAAGTCAACTTGCAATGAAAGTAGGCGAAAACTGGATTTTCTGGCAAACTGGCTCACTGCGCAGCGCCACTGGCTAGGTGCGCAATGCCGCTTCAGACCCACTTTTGGAGGCCTTCCCCTTAGCCAAATTGATCACAAGATAGCTCATTGGAAAGGTATTCCTGTCTAGTTTTCGGAACATCTTGAATTTGTGGAGTTTAAGGTCATTTCCCCCCTCAAAAGTTAAATATCCCAAGGTTGCTTTTGTGTGTCCAAAAAGAGGCAGAGAGGTCATTTTTTGGTATTTTTTGACCTTTTGATGACCTAGTTTCACTCCAAAATTGATGAACGTTTTTGGGTTTGATTCTCTCATCATGTTGAATCCAAATATATAAGCCTTTCCTCCAAAAAGTGCTCCAGGGAAAAGTTCATCGCCAGTGGTGCTACGCATCTAGGGCAATTTCCTGTTTTCAAAATTTGAAAAAGACAAAAATTCATCAAAACTTGCCCAAATTTGGCATAGGACACCACCATTAGTTGTTTTGATGGGCCAGTGACGCTTCAGCCAAAATTTTTATCTTGTTCCTTTTTTCTCTTTAAGGCCTTCCTCAACCTAGCCTTAAGCTTCCTCATCCTTATGTTGCAGATTTTGTTGCGAGTCATGTAGTGGTAGGCCATGTGGCAAAGCATGTTCTTGTCCCTGTTGGCCTTCTCAAGGTGTATATTAACCCTCTCAAGCCAAGATTCCCTATCGTTCTCAATCTTTTGTTCAATTGAAATCAACTTGACATTTGCCTCCTTAGCCTTTTGCCTGTTTTCCTTAATCATTTGCAACTCCATGAGGACTTGCTCGTCGCTCAATTATTTTTTTCTTGCTCTAAATATTTGATGATCCACTTAGCCCTCTCTAAGTTATCTAACAAGGATTGTATCTCAGCCTCTTGTTCCTTTATGATCATGTCTTTAGCAGTCTTTGGATCCTAAGTTTCCAAGTCAATGACATCAACTCTTTGATGAGTGAAGTGTTGTTGTGTCTCCTCATGATCAAGAAGGTTAAAATCTCTTTTTGCTCATCACTAAGATCCTTCTTTTGCATCTTTTTCTTACCCTTACCTTTTCCCTTGCTTTGCTGCTCAACCAGTGCCTGTTTTGTTGAAGAAGAAGGCAAAGCCCCTTCCACACCTTGTTGAGATAGCATTTTCCTGTAGCCTGGTGATGAAGGCAAGACCCCTTCCACACCTTGTGGAGATAATACTCACCTAGTAGCTGCAAAAAGTTTCTTGGTACCCCTCTTGTATGTCACAAACACTGGCACTCCAACAGTTTCAGTCTCTTTGACCTTTTCAAGTCCTGAAGGTCCACCTTCTTCATGAGGCACTGATGAAAATATTTGTGAGCTTTTGAACATTTCATGAGAAATGAAAGTCTCCCATGGCATGTTAAGAAGGTTCGGCTGATGTAGAACAATGATTTTAATCAAAGAGTAATGGAAAATGTTATTCAACTGTTGGGGGTATGGTTTCCTTTTTACAATATGTGCCATTTTTTCAATGTTTCTAAACTTGAAGTAAGGGATATTCATCATTCTTACTCTAGTGAAATGCATCAGCAGTCTAATGTGGTAGGCATACAACCGGGAGAACCTACCTTCACAAGTGAAGTACTTGATAATGATTTTCATCAATGGATCAAACCTATCTTCAAAAAACTTGAAAGGGAATACTCTCTTCATTTTGTCTTTGTATCTAGCCTTGATGTAAGGCTCATAGTACTCCCTATCAATATCTTGACCTTTGTTCCATTTTTCACCCACATCTAGGATACCTATAGCCTCTAAGATGACAGTTGGTGATATGGTGAATGTAATTCTGGCAAAGGTTACTTCATTATTGTGCAAATGTGTCACAAACAACCTTGCCAACTCACGATGAAAATTAACTCTTTCTATCATTTCAGAAAAATTAAAGAATGACTAGTGTTTAAAGCAAGAAATGGAAAGTGGACAGGCTTGCAACTCCCTCAAACTAGTGGGCTCCTCTTAGATAATCCTTCCTCCTTTATGAGGCTTCCTTTGTTGTATGTTTTTCTCCCTGGAACTGTCACTAAGGGTGTCTTCTTCAAACTCATACTCACTGTCTCCTTCCATTGCTTTTTTGTGGCTATGAACACTTGTGGACAATGATGAGGTAGGGTAGATGAATGAAATGAAGATGAGTATGAAGAGGTTTTTTAAGGATGAGTAGGGTTTTAGGGAGTGTGAATGGGATTTGAGGAGAGTGGGTAGGGTTTAATGATGTCAATAGTTGTAGGGTTTGGGGAGAGTGTAAGTGGGAAAGTGAGGATGGGGAAAATGTTTGAGGGGAAAGGGATTTAGGAAATAGCTAAATGGGAGTGGGGTTTTTTCTAGGGAATAATGACAAGGATAGGGTAAGTAACACAATGGAGAGATGATGAGAACTAGGGTTTCACCCTAGAGGTTAGGGTCTGAAATTTAAAAATGCTAAATAACAAGCTTAGCAATAAAAACCCTTGATCACAAGATATGATGATTGTAATTACTTGTTTAGAGTGAGAAACTAAGGATTTGAGGTGAAATGGCAACTTAGTGAAGGTTTTGGGCTTGGTTGGGCAGATGCGCACGCTTCACCCAGGTGCACAGCGCCTATCAGGTGTGCATCGCCCGTTCAATTCTACACTGGGAATGACTGCCAGGTGCACAGTACCTGCCAGCTGCGCAGCGCCGGTCAGAACTTCTCCAAAAATGCAACAAATGCACTTATTTTCCTCAATGACACTTAAAAATCACCTTTTAGCTCTTGAACTTCAACTCCAACAATGAAATGATTAATAAAGGGATGGTCTTTATATAGCTTTTCAAAGTTTTGATTTTTTGATGTAGAAAACCCACTTTCATAATGTCTATTTGCTTTTTCAAATACTTTGTTTTTGGATGCTTGATTTTTTTGCTTGGATAGGTGAACTGATGCTCAAATTCTTTGACTTTTGCAGTCACAGGTACTTGGAAATATAACCAGGAGACCAGGAATAGCATGAAACCATTTATTACATATGAGAGCAATAAAATTGCATGAAATTTAAAAATAATATACAAATGCTCTATTTTCACCTCAAAACCAATTTTGAGGTGAGAACTTTATTAAGCTTACAAATTAAGAGATTAGAACTTTTCTTATCACTATTATCATCCTCATGTGTCTGCTGACCATTATTAACAACAATCATTGAATTTTGACCATGGTGAAAAACCCTAAGACCTAATGAGATTGAAACCTTATGCCATTGATGAAATGAACTGAAAATAAGCATGAATCATTGACTGAAAGGTATGAAAGGAGGTCAACAGATATATATCATGAGGGAAAAACTGAAATGAACCCTACCATCAGTAGATCCATGACCTAATGGAATGCAACTCATCAGAATGGGACTCCTAGTATGAAATGCAAAAGAGTAAATTTTGATCATTGATGGCAGTGTGAAGACACTGACACTAACATTGGCTCTAATGGGGATGGTAGCTTCTTGGAGGTGCCAAGAACTATAGATCTCTGGGAACATGTAGGCTAGTGCCTCATCCATTGGGAAATACAGTCAAGACACTTCAAAAACTGAAACTGACACTATGAAAACTGACTCAAGACTCAAATTGACTTAAGACTCAAACTGACTGAATTAAACACACAAATTGATACAAATCACTCAACTTTATAGCCTTCACCTCGGGCCCCAAGCTGAAATGACTGTGTACCTTGGAAAACATGCAATGAAAAGGAAAATGGTATATACAATGATCAATTAGTGATTTTAGAAATCACCTCAGAAGAAGTAGTGCTTTAGGAGCCTGCCATTGACTGGTCGTCCTGAACAATCTTGTCCATCCATCTCCTTGAGCAGAAATGCTTTTTTTCCTCTATATACAGCAATCTTGTAGGGTCCCTTCCATAAATTTTCAAACTTACCATGCTTGCCTTTATCTTCATTCCTCGCATCCCACTACAACACTACATCCTCAAGTTGGAATTTATCTGCTTTTGTTTTCCGGTCATAGATCTTTTTGATCTTCTCCTGCAATCTAAAAGTGTTTTGAAAAACTTCCCCCCTTTTCTGCTGTAAATGGATCATCTGATTTATTCTTCGTTGAAATTCATCCTCCTCACTGCCTGCCTCTTGTAAAAGTTTCACAACCAACACCGCAAGAGATGTTAGAAAAATTGTGTCAACGCCATAAACTAGTTCAAATGGAGACATACCTATGGACTTCTTTTGGCTCACCCTATCAACCCACAAGGCATTAACTAACTTTTTATGCCAACCTTTCTTATTTGTTTCCAACAGCTTCTTGATGATGTTCACCAATGACTTATTGGATGATTCAACCATACCATTACCCTGTGGATAATATGTTGTAGAATGACCCAAGGTAATCTTATATTTGCTGCAAATATCGATCATCTTCTTTGATTTGAATGCAGTTGCATTATCTGTGATGATTTTACTAGGACAACTGAAACGAGATAAAGTATTTGATTCCAAGAATTGAATGATTACCATATCGGTGGCTTGTCTGGTTGGAATTGCTTCAATCCACTTGGTAAAATAGTCAGTTGCTGTTAGGATCCACTTGTGCTGCGTCAACAATGTTGGATGGATTTCCCCGAGAAAATCAAGTCCCCACTGTTGAAAGGTTCATTGACTTCAATCAGTTTTAGAGGAAGAGGCAACAATTTTCTTTTACCTTGAAAGCCCTGACATTCATGATAGCTCATGACCGTATTGTACACATTTGAAAATAAGGTTGGCCAGTAATAGCCTGCGCTCAATATTTTGTTTGTTGTTGTCTTCCAGAATAAGTGACCACCATAATCACTCTTGTGAAAGTCACTCATCACCTACTGGGCTTCATCTTCAATTAAACATTTCAGCAAAACACCACCTAGATCCTTCCAAGAAAGGGCATTATTCAAAATGTAGAATTTAGCAGCTTTAAGTTTGAGAGATCTACCTTTGTTCTTTGTCATCCCCGGAGGTGGCGAAAGGTTCTGAAGTACATACACAATATCAAAATACCATGGTGATTGAAGGAACATTTCAGACACTTGAATCAGGGAGCTTTCTTCTTCATCTTCCGACATGGCTACGATGAGATTTATATCTAAAGCATGCAGATTTGATTCAGCCATTAACCTTGCCAGGCCTTGTCCTTTGATCAACTTTGTAGGCTTGCTTTCCAAATCGTATTCTAACATTGTTGCAATCCATTTTCCCCGCCTTCCTTCCGGATCGGTTTGTACCAGCACATCCTTAACTGCTTCGTTGGGAACATATGCTATGATGTGGGAGTGCAGAATATACACCCTGAAGTCCTTCAAAGCTTTGACAAGAGCAAGAGCCTATTTCTCAATTATGTTGTACCGCAAAGCAACATCTCTAAAAATGCAATGGGCTTGTCTAGTTGATCTCTCTTTTGCATTAAAACTGCTACCATGGTATGCTCAGATGCAAATGAGAATAAAATGAAATCTTGTGTATAACTGGGACTAATCAAAACTGTAGCTGTAGATAAAGCATAGTTACTAGATTAAATGATTTCATAGCATCTTCCATCCATTTTACCACGTTGTCCTTCTTTAACATATTAGTAATTTCAGTCAAATGCTCAGCTAGATTGGGCACAAATCTTCGTAGGAAATTCATCTTACTATTAAAAGCTTGTATCTCTTTCTTGTTCCTGGGAATATCTATCTGCTGAATTGCTTCTACCCTTGAAGGATCAATGTGAATTCCTTCCTTGAGATAATATGGCCAAGCAACTTCCCTTCATCCTTTGCAAAGAGACTTTTCTTTGGATTGAGTGATATCCCAAATTTCCTACATCGTTGAAACACAATCCTTAAATGGTGAAGATGCTCATCATCTGAACCTAAAAACACCGTCAAATCATCTAAATATACAACCAGAAATACATCCTTTTCATTGGCAAATGTCCATTGCACGCTGAATTGTGGCTCTGGCATTTTTCAAACCAAATGGCATTTTAGCATAATGAAAAGTTCCCCAAGGGGTGGTAAATGCAGTCTTATCTCGGTCATCTTCATGCACTAGAATTTGATTATACCCTGAATATCCATCGAGCAGTGACATACGTGATGCTCCAACCACTCTCTGGAGGATATAATCCATCTTCGGCAGTGAGTAGTTGTCCTTCAATGACACTTTATTTAGATTCCAGAAATCAATACACAATCTGATTTCTCCGGTCTTCGTTCTTACAAGAACAAGATTTGAAATCCAATCATAAAATCTGATTGGGACAATTATACCGGCCTTGTATAATCTATTTACCTCTTTTTCAATGGAAGGGAGCAACTTGGGATGGATTCTTCTCAACTTTTGTCAGAATGGCTTCTGATTTGGCTTGATGGGAATAGTGTGTTGAATTATGTCTTTGTTATACACCTTTAGATCTAAATAATCCCAAGCAAACACATCAGCAAATTCAAATAACAATCTAACATATTTAGACTTTATCTCGAGAGACAATGTCTTCGACAAATTCACAAACTTGGGCTTATCTGTTGTTCCAAGATTCACATCCTCAACACCTTTGTCTATAGGCACCAAGCTTGGCTTTCTAGCCACATCATCCTGATCAAAAAGTTCTTCTAAAGGCATGAGACCTTTAGGAATAATGGTGTCTTTCAGTTGCAATATTTCCATCTGATTCACCTCAATTTCCGATTCATCGGTATCATAGTCAACATCTATGGAAGCATCCTTGTAGTTTCCTTCATTATGCAAAAAGGTATTGATATCCTTATCATCCCAAAACACCTGCCAATACCTTAAATTTTCTGGAACAGCGGGGTGATGTTTGACATGGATCTCAAACTTCTTGTTGGAATTCATCGAAATCTTCAAATTACTTGTAGCAATGGCAAGTGAAACTGCAATAACATTTTGAGTACGAGGTACTGCTGTCAAGGTATAATCTGGAAACATCCTTAAGATATCTAACGCTGCATTTCGGTAGGCTCTCATCTGCGAGGTTTAGCTTGATATTCACCCTTGACTTGCTTGATTATCAGTTTTGAATCTCCATAGACTAATATCCTTTTTGCATTCAGCTTTTTGAGAATTTTCAAACCTACTATCAACGCTTCATATTCGGCTTCATTGTTAGAACAGTCAAAGGCCAATTTATATGAACAAATTCTAACATTACAAGGGACTTTATTTGGCTGGAAAACAGGGCTGCGAATCCAAATCCCTATGTCGGCACCATCCTTAGCCACGGCTCCATCAAAATCCATGCTCCATAGACCTGCCTTTTCTTCTAGATGTTGAAATTATGTTTCATTATCTTTCTTACCTTGACTGACCTCTTCATTTTTCTATTGTTCAATGTCTTTTGTTCCTGCTGGTATGTGGACTGCTCAAAGGTACTTGCAATTTTGTGTCCCTATTGATCAAGGACTGCTCTAAAATTTTCTGAAATCTCTGGCACATCTTCTACTTCAACTAAGTGACTATCAACATCATTCAAACCATTATCTGAATATAATACAAATGACTCTAAATCTGTATGTACAACATTAATTGGATGATTAAGCGGTTTCTCCTTGCTTGTAATCATGTATTTCATTTTCTTCTCCGTGTATAGTTTTCTTAGTTGGCCAAACACAAGAATGGTAGCATAGGAGAAATCTAGTTTTAAAGTCCCCTTAAGCTTTGCACCCCATGATCTGGACAAAAGCATACCAAACCATGGTGGAATGTCCACAACAACCACATCCATGATAACATTCTTGGCTGGGATTTGGTCTAAAGATACCACCACCAAGTCTTTGATAAGGCCAATACAACGGACTCTACCAGAATCAAAAGAATATAGGTCATGATATTTTCGAGTAATTTCAAGGCCCATTTTCTCCATAATGGCTTTTGGCATCAGATTATGGGAAGCTCCGAAATCAAACATGGCAATGTGAAGGACATACTCGTGTAGTCTAAGGCTTATATAGAATGGAGGAACTTCACTATCCTCAGATTGACTTTCTAAGGCAGGGCCAAAAATGAGCTTAGGGTGATCATCTTCTACATTGACCATATCAGATAAAGGATCTATGTTCAAAATTTTAGACACTTGATGTTTATAGCTGTTGTTCTTCATCAATTCAGTCAAAGGAATTGAAACCTTTAATTTAGCAATCTCATTTTCTAAACTAAAAGTTGAAACTTTATCTACCTCTTTGACTGGAGGGTCCTTCTTTTCAACTTTTTCTTTTGCTGCACTTTGTTGATTGTTCTTCTCATTTGCAATGCTATTTGCATATGGTCCTTTGCTGGAAGTCAAATCAGCAGGCTCCTTCCCTTTCTTCTGAATGTTTGAGGAGTCATTTTTGGCTTGCGCTTCCTTTCTCTTTTGAACTGGACTGACTGGTACATCTCTGCTTCTCAATGAGTATTGTTTTTGCTATGCGGCCAATGCATTCATATATCCTCGTTGATAATCATCTGACTCATCTTCCAAAACTGCCTCATTTGCTAGTATGTAGTCTTCATCCCTTTGGGCATCTAGGACCTCTAAATATTCTTCGTCTTCCATGAGAAAAATGGGCAAACTTCAGCAGTAAAGAAATGATTCGCCTCAACCACCAAATCATCATCATCCTCATCCTCTATTCCATGCACATAGTTTTGCTGCAAAGGAGTTTTGACCTGCTGTTGTTGTGCCAACTGATCTTGTGCCTTTTGCTCCCTTTGTTTAATATTGAATTGAGGTTGTTGTTGTCCTCTAAAGTTTGGATTTCTAATCGTTGTTTCAGGCTTATCTACAATTGTGAACTGGTCAAACATTTTCTCGATTTTCTGGAGTATATTATCTGCCTTAACATCTAAGGAAGATGATTCTTCCTTTATGGTCACCTTCTTTTTAGTTTTCATCTTTTCTCTTTTGGCCAACAGATTTTCCTCTACACTCACAGCGTTCTTCTGCATATCCTCAAGTGTGGTAGGATCTCTCTCCCGTAACTGATATGCCATATTAGCATCGAAACCGTCTGGAAATTTGATCAATGCTAACCCCATCGGTGGTTTAATGTCAGCTGGAATAGCATTATAAACTGCATTGAACCTTACACAGTAATCTTGGACACTTTCACCCACATTCCTTTTGATATTTTCATACTCAGATAGAATTTGGAGCGGGTTCTTCTTCACCTCCCATCGGTCCAGGAATTATCTATGGAGAACCGACAAAGTATTGATAGATGTCGCTGGTAATGCTCTGAACCACTTTCGAACCTCGCCTCCAAATATCTATACAAATAATCTCATGGACACATTTTCTGCATCTACCTCATGAAGGTCGAAGAAGTCATTAATCCTATCAACATGATGTTGCGCTCTAATACCTTGAGTGGCATCAAAAAGGGGTATCTTACTTTGGTAATCAGTGGGCATATCATCTAGATTCTGAGGCAGAATGAGAGGTGCATATCTGGCAGCCATGACTCGAGGCGGATTTGAAACTGGTCTTGGGGAAACAGGGGGATTTATGACAACAAGGGCAGTTGATGTAACAAAGGTGATGGGTGTTTGAGGGGTAATGATAGGATGATGAGTGAGTGAAGGTATAAATGGAGATGATGGATGATTTTCAGAAATATGGGGAAATGATGGAGAGGCAAAAGATGTTGAAGCCAAGTCAGAGAGCTCAGGAATTCTATCAATAGTGAGGGATGACTGAGGAGAGTTTTGAAGATTCCAGTTACTTATCAACTTGACCCTTTCAATTTCAAGCTCTTTGGTGAATTCCAGATACGAGACTATGTCCAGAAATTCACTATCAGATGTGGTTCTAAACAGGGAGAGACCAAAATATTTGTCAAAAGGGAGATCTTCAAGGAACATCCACTCCACAGGGCATGAATGAGATCTAAAAACCGGTCTTGGACTTGGTGAACTTTTTTGTCTAAGTATCCGTGGAATGAGCTTAGGATTTTCAAATAAAGGAGGAGTATCAGGATCAGGATTGGACCTGGTGTATCTTCTTGAAGCCAGTGTGTTCAAAGTTCTCAAGATTTTTTATATTGCTTTACAACTTTCTACTTTTCAGCCTAATGAATTCTAAACCTATCATCCAAAAGTTCAGAACTTCTTAATAGTACTAGGGTGATTTTTCTTTCTTCCCCAGTATGGTCGCCACTATGTTAGAGCCTACATTGACCTCAGGCTGAAGGGAGGTAATCCTAGGATAACCACAAACCAATCTTAACCTGGTAGCTAGCCCTACCAGGTCGGAAGAGGGCTCTCTCCTTGACAATCTCAGTCAAGATGACTAGATCAAATATGGATTTTAGTATAGTAGCTCTAGAGTTTGTGATTGATTTTGTTTGCGTTTTTGCTAGATCAAATGGAGTGGGCAGTTTTGGGTGTGGGAAATCAAGTCAGGATGCAGCGTGTTCTATGGGGCGAGGTAGGTAGGTGTTTTGGCACTTGGGATTGAGTGAGATGAGAGGTCTAAGACTGGTGAGGAGCTGAGGTGGGCATGCAAAGATCATGTATCCTTCTCAAACAGTAGAAAACATCAAAAACTAAATGGCTTCCCAAGGCAGAGCACTGTAAACAATGTATTCTACCTATCTATCTTGATATCATTCAGATAGAAGAAATGAAATAGATTATAGCACATATAACACATGAGAAATACTAATAGTAGAAGAAGAAACTATGCAAAAACACTTTACCACAATTATCCCATAAAAATAGCTACAAATCCTGGTTTATTTCCTTGCCAAACTACTGATAAGAGTGTACAATGTAGCTCAGAACATCCAAGAGAGTCCAACCTTTACTAATGAAAGAAAAAATACATAACATATACATAAAACCACCTATGCTATTCATCATGGTTTGAAACCAAGAGAAAAGGAGTTGTTACAACCATTTCCAAACAGGGAACATGAATATAGTCAGTGGAACAACTTGCCTCTATAAGCATGGAAACTGATTCATTGAACCCCAAACCACCTCAAACTGATGAATCTACCCTCTAAGATCATTTCAATATTAAATTTACATACCAAGGCATTAATTACAATCATAAATTCATCCATGAAGAGAGAGAAAAGTCAACTTGCAGTGAAAGTAGACGAAAACTGGATTTCCTGGCAAACTGGCTCAATGCGCAGTGCCACTGGCCAGGTGCGTAGTGTCGCTTCAAACCCACTTTTGGAGGCCTTCCCCTTAGCCAAATTGATCCCAAGATAACTCATTGGAAAGGTATTCTTGTCTAGTTTCTGTAACATCTTGAATTTTGGGGTTTGGAGGTCACTCCCCCCCTCAAAAATGAAATATCCCAAGGTTGTTTCTATGTGTCCAAAAAGAGGTAGAGAGGTCATTCTTTGGTAGTTTTTTTTACCTTTTGATGACCTAGTTTCGCTCCAAAATTGCTGAAATTTTCTGAGTTTGATGCTCTCATCATGATGAATCCAGATATATAAGCCTTTCCTCCAAAAAGTTCTCGAGGGAAAAGCGCAACGCCACGCAATTTCCTGTTTTCAAAATTTGAAAAAGACAAAAATTCATCAAAAATTGCCCATATTTGGCATAGGACACCACCATTAGTTGATTTGATGGGATAGTGATGCTTCAGCCAAAATTTTCAACTTATCTTGCTCCTTTTTTCTCTTTAAGGCCTTCCTCAACCTAGCGTTAAGATTCCTCATCCTTATGTTGCAGAGTTTGTTGTGAGTCATGTTGTGGTAGGCCATGTGGCGAAGCATCTGCTTGTCCTTGTTGGCCTTCTCAATCAGCCCCTCAAGGTGTATATTAACCCTCTCAAAGCAAGTTTCCCTATTATTCTCAATCTCTTGTTCAATTAAAGTCAACTTGACATTTGCTTCCTTGGCCTTTTGCCTGTTTTCCTTAATCATTTGCAGCTCCATGAGGACTTGCTTGTCGCTCAATTGTTTGTTTTCTTGCTCTAAATATTTGATGATCCAATTAGCCCTCTCTAAGTTATCTAACAAGGATTGTATCTCAGCCTCTTGTTCCTTTATGATCATGTCTTTGGCAGTCTTTGGATCTTGAGTTTCCAATTCAATGACGTCAACTCTTTGATGAGTGAAGTGTTGTTATGTCTCCTCATGATAAACAAGGTTAAAATCTTTTTATTGCTCATCACTAAGATCCTTCTTTTGCATCTTTTTCTTACCCTTACCTTTTCCCTTGCTTTTCTGCTCAACTTGTACCTATTTTGTTGAAGAAGAAGGCAAAGCCCCTTCCACATCTTGTGGAGATAGCATTTTCCTGTAGCATGATGATGAAGGCGAGACCCATTCCACACCTTGTGGAGATAATGCTCACCTAGCAGTTACAAAAATTTTCTTGGTACCCCTCTTGTATGTCACAAACATTGGCACTCGAACAGTTTCAGTCTCTTTGACCTTTTCATGTCCTAAAAGTCCACCTTCTTCATGAGGCACTGATGAAAATATTTGTGAGCCTTTGAACATTTTATGAGAAATGAAAGTCTCCCATGGCATGTTAAGAAGGTTTAGCTGATGTAGAACAATGATTTTAATCAAAGAGTAATGGAAAATTCTATTCAACTGTTGGGGGTATGGTTTCCTCTTTACAATATGTGCCATTTTTTCATTGTTTCTGAACATGAAGTAAGGGATATTCATCATTCTTACTCTAGTGAAATGCAGTAGTAGTCTAATGTGGTAGGCATACAACCGGGAGAACCTGCCTTCACAAGTGAAGTACTTGATAATGATTTTCATCAATGGAGCAAACCTGTCTTCCAAAAACTTGAAAGGGAATACTCTCTTCATTTTGTCTTTGTATCTAGCATTGATGTAAGGCTCATAGTACTCCCTATCAATATCTTGACCTTTGTTCCATTTTTCACCCACATCTGGGATACCTGTAGCCTCTGAGATGACAGCTGGTGATATGCTGAATGTAATTCCTGCAAGGGTTAATTCATTATTGTGCAAATGTGTCACAAACAACCTTGCCAACTCATGATGAAATTTAACTCTTTCTATCATTTCAAAAAAATCAAAGCATGACTAGTGTTTAAAGAAAGATATGGCAAGTGGACAGGCTTGCAACTCCCTCAAAATGGTGGGCTCCTCTCTGGTAATACTTCCTCCTTTATGAGGCTTCCTTTGTTGTATGTTTTTCTCCCTAGAACTGTCACTAAGGGTGTCTTCTTCAAACTCATACTCATTGTCTCCTTCCATTGCTTTTTTGTGGTTGTGAACACTTGTGGACAATGATGAGGTAGGGTGGATGAATGAAATGAAGATGCGTATGAAGAGATATTTTAAGGATGAGTATGGTTTTAGGGAGTGTGAATGGGATTTGAGGAGAGTGGGTAGGGTTTAGTGATGTGAATAGTTGTAGGGTTTGGGGAGAGTGTAAGTGGGAAAGTGAGGATGGGGAAAATGTATGAGGGGAAAGGGATTTAGGAAATAGCTAAATGGGAGTGGGGTTTTGTCTAGGGAATAATGACAAGGATAGAGTAAGTAAAACAATGGAGAGATGATGAGAACTAGGGTTTCACCTTAGAGGCTAGGGTTTGAAATTTAAAAATGCTAAATACCAAGCTTAGCAATAAAAACACTTGATCACAAGATATGATGATTGTACTTACTTATTTAGAGGGAGAAACTGAGGATTTGAGGTGAAATGGCAACTTAGTGAAGTTTTTGGGCTTGGCTGGGCAGATGCGCAGCGCCTCCTAGGTACGCAGCGCCCGTTCAATTCTATACTAGGAATGACTGCCAGGTGCACAACATCGGTCAGAACTTCTCCAAAAACGTAGCAACTACGCTTCTTTTGCTCAATGACACTTAAAAATTGCCTTTTAGCTCTTGAACGTCAACTTCAAGAATGAAATGAAATTTAAAAATAATATACAAATGCTATGTTTTCACCTCAAAACTAGTTTTGAGGTGAGAACTTTATTAAGCTTACAAATTAAGAGATTAGAACTTTTTTTATCATTATTATCATCCTCATGTGTCTGTTGAACATTATTAACAACATTCACTGAATTTTGACCATGGTGAAAAACCCTAAGACCTAATGAGACTGAAACCTTATGCCATTGATGAAATGAACTGAAAATAAGCATGAATCATTGACTGAAAGGTATGAAAGGAGGTCAGCAGATATACATCATGAGGGAAAAACTGAAATGAACCCTACCATCAATAGATCCATGACCTAATGGAATGCAACTCATCCGAATGGGACTCCTAGTATGAAATGCAAAAGAGTAAAATTTGATCACTAATGGCAGTGTGAAGACACTGACACTAACATTGGCTCCAATGGGGATGATAGCTCCTTGGAGGTGCCAAGAACCATAGATATCTGGGAACATGTAGGCTAGTGCCTCATCCATTGGGAAATACGGTCAAGACACTTCAAAAACTGAAACTCACACTATGAAAACTGACACAAGACTCAAATTGACTTAAGACTCAAACTGACCGAATTAAACGCACAAACTAATACAAATCACTCAACTTTATAGCCTTCACCTCAGGCCCCAAGTTAAAATGATTTTGTACCTTTGAAAACATGCAATGAAAAGGAAAATGGTATATACAATGATCACTTCATGATTTCATAAATCACCATAGAAGAAGTAGTGCTTCAGGAGCCTACCATTGACTGGCCCTCTTGAACAATCTTGTCCATCCGTCTCCTTGAGCAGAAATGCATTTTGTCCTCTATATGCAACAATCTTGTAGGTTCCCTTCCATAAATTTTCATACCATGCTTGCCTTTATCTTCATTCCTAGCATCCCACTGCAACACTACATCCTCAAGTTGGAATTCATTTGCTTTTGTTTTCCGGTCATAGAACTTTTTTATCTTCTCCTGCAATCTAAAAGTGTTTTGAAAAAATTCCTCCCTTGTCTGCTGTAAATGGATCATCTGATTTATTCTTCGCTAAAATTCATCCTCCTCACTACCTACCTCCTGTAAATGTTTCGCAATCGGCACCGCAAGAGATGTTGGAAAAACTATGTCAATGCCATAAACTAGTTCAAATGGAGACATACCTATGGACTTCTTTTGGCTCACCCTATCAGCCCACAAGGCATTAACTAACCTTTTATGTCATCCTTTCTTATTTGTTTCCAACAGCTTCTTGATGATGTTCACCAATGACTTATTGGATGATTCAGCCAGACCATTACCCTGTGGATAATATGTTGTAGAATGACCCAAGGTAATCTTATATATGTTGCAAAAATCAATCATCTTCTTTGATTTGAATGCAGTTGCATTATCTGTGATGATTTTACTAGGACAACCGAAACGAGATAAAGTATTTGATTCCAAGAATTGAACGATTACCATATCGGTGGCTTGTCTAGTTGGAATTGCTTCAATCCACTTGGTAAAATAGTCGATTGTTGTTAGGATCCACTTGTGCTGCGCCGACGATGTTGGATGGATTTTCCCTATAAAATCAAGTCCCCATTGCTGAAAGGGTGCAATGACTTCAACTGGTTTTAGAGGAAGAGGTAGCAATTTTCTTTTACATTGAAAGACCTAACATTCATGACAGCTCATGACTATTTTGTACACATCTGAAAATAAGGTTGTCCAGTAATAGCTTGCTCTCAATATTTTGTTTGCTATTGTCTTCCAGAATAAGTGACCACCATAATCACCCTTGTGAAAGTCACTCATCACCTGTTGGGCTTCATCTTCAATTAAACAGTTCAGCAAAACACCGTCTAGATCCTTCCAATAAAGGGCATTATTCAAAATGTAGAATTTAGCAGCTTTAAGTTTGAGATATCTACCTTTGTTATTTGTCATCCGCGAAGGTGGCGAAAGGTGTTGAATTACATACACAATATCTGAATACCATGGTGATTGAAGGAACATTTCATACACTTGAATCAGGGAGCTTTCTTCTTCATCTTCCGATGTGGCTGCGATGAGATTTATATCTAAAGCATGCAGATTTGATTCCGCCATTAACCTTGCCAAGCCTTGTCCTTTGATCAGCTTTGTAGGCTTGATCTCCAGATCGTATTCTAACATTGCTGTAATCCATTTTCCCCGCCTTCCTTCCGGATCGGTTTGTACCAACACATCCTTAACCGTTGCCTGCGTTAGGAACATATGCTATGATGTGGGAGTGCAGAATATACAGTCTGAAGTCCTTCAAAGCTTTGACAAGAGCAAGAGCCTATTTCTCAATTATGTTGTACCGCAAAGCAGCATCTCTAATGGTCCTGCTGAAAAATGCAATGGGCTTTTCTAGTTGATCTCTCTTTTGCATTAAAACGGCTGCCATGGTATGGTCAGATGCAAATGAGAATAAAATGAAATCTTGTGTGTAATCGGGACTAATCAAAAACAGGGTTTTAGATAAAGCATACTTTACCAGATTAAATGATTTCATAGCATCTTCCGTCCATTTTACCACGCTATCCTTCTTTAACATTTTAGTAATTTCTCTCAAATGCTCAGCTGGATTGGGCACAAATCTTCGTAGGAAATTCATCTTATCATTAAAAGCTTGTATCTCTTTCTTGTTCCTAGGAAAATCTATCTACTGAATTGCTTCTACCCTTGAAGGATGAATGCGAATTCCTTGCTTTGAGATAATATGGCCAAGCAGCTTCCCTTCATCCATGGAAAAAGAGACTTTTCTTCAGATTGAGTGATATCCCAAATTTCCTACATCGCTGAAACACAATCCTTAAATGGTGAAGATGCTCATCATCTGAACCTGAAAACACTATCAAATCATCTAAATATACAACCAGAAATACATCCTTTTCATTGGCAAAAGCGATGTCCATTGCACGTTGAAATGTGTCTCTGAAATTTTTCAAACCAAATGGCATTTTAGCATAATGAAAAGTTCCCCATGTGGTGGTTTTCATGCACTAGAATTTAATTATACCTAGAATATCCATCGAGCAGTGACATACGTGATGCTCCAACCACTCTTTGGAGGATATAATCCATCTTCGGTAGTGGGCAGCGGGTAGTTGTCCTTTAGTGACACTTTATTTAGATTCCGGAAATTGATACACAATCTGATTTCTCCGGTCTTCTTTCTTATAGGAACAAGATTCGAAATCCAATCAGAAAATCTAATTGGGACAGTTATACCAACCTTGTATAATTTGTTTACCTCCTTTTCAATGGAAGGCAGCAACTTGGGATTGATTCTTCTCAGCTTTTGTCGGAATGGCTTCTGATTTGGCTTGATGGGAATAGTGTGCTGAATTATGTCTTTGTTATACACCTTTAGATCTGAATAATCCCCAGCAAACACATCAGGAAATTTAGATAACAATCTAACATATTTAGACTTTACCTCGGGAGACAATGTCTTCGACAATTTCACAAACTTAGGCTTATTTGTTTTTCCATTATTCACATCCTCAACACCTTTGTCTATAGGCACCAAGCTTGGCTTTCTAGCCACATCATCCTGATCGAAAAGTTCTTCTAAAGGTATGAGACCTTTAGGAATAATGTTGTCTTTCAGCTACAATATTTCCATCTGATTCACCTCAATTTCCGATTAATCGGTATCATAGTCAACATCTATGGAAGCATCCTTGTAATTTCCTTCATTCTGCAAAAAGGTATTGATCTCCTTATCATCCCAAAACACCCACCAATACCTCAAATTGTTCAGAACAACGGGGCAATGTTCGACATGGATCTCAAACTTCTTTTTGGAATTCATTGGAATCTTCAAATTACTTGCAGCAATGGCAAGTGAAACTGCAATAACATTTTGAGTACGAGGTACTATTGTCAAGGTATAATCTGGAAACATCCTTAAGATATCTAAAACTGCATTTTAGTAGGCTCTCATCCGCGGGTGTTTAGCTTGATATTCACCCTTGACTTGCTTGATTATCAGTTCTTAATCTCCATAGACTGAAATCCTTTTTGCATTCATCTTTTTGAGAATTTTCAAACCTGCAGCCAGCGCTTCATATTCGGCTTCATTGTTAGAATAGTCAAAGGCCAATTTATATGAACAATTTCTAACATTACTAGGGACTTTATAGGGACAAATTCTAATGTCTATTTGCTTTTTCAAATACTCTGTTTTTGGATGCTTGATCTTTTTGCTTGGATAGGTGAACTGATGCTCAAATTCTTTGACTTTTGCAGCGGCAGGTACTTGGCAATATAACCGGGTGACTAGGAACAGTATGAAACCATTTATTACATATGAGAACAATAAAATTACATGAAATTTAAAAATAATATACAAATTCTTTGTTTTCACTTCAAAACCAGTTTTGCGGTGAGAACTTTATTAAGCTTACAAATTAAGATATTAGAACTTTTCTAATCATTATTATCATCCTCATGTGGTTGCTAACCATTATTAACAACAATCGCTGAATTTTGACCATGGTGAAAAACCCTAAGACCTAATGAAACTAAAACCTTATGCCATTGATGAAATGAACTGAAAATAAGCATGAATCATTGACTGAAAGGTATGAAAGGAGGTCAGCAGATATATATCATGAGGGAAAAACCGAAATGAACCCTACCATCAGTAGAACCATGACCTAATGGAATGCAACTCATCAGAATGGGACTCCTAGTATGAAATGCAAAAGATTTGATCATTGATGGCGGTGTGAAGACACTAACACTAACGTGGTGGAAGTCATCCTTTCCATAAACAACTCATGGGTTTCCAGAGAAACGTCTATGTGGGTGAAGAATTCCTCCCAAAACACCCAGCTCATAAGTGACAGACAACAAATTTCAGCAAAAACTCAAAGGGTGCAAAGTGTTCTCTATTGGATCGGCACGCATAATTTATAGGGGGTCTTGACCTAGGTTCAGATTTAGTTGCACCAACGAACAAATCCCTACACTACTGGCCCTTTTGGCAACAACCTGAGTAGCACAGGCTATATTCTCACCCGAAGCAGTATGGGGGGATGCAAGAAACAAGTTTCTACATCCAAAGACGAGTGTGATATCTTTTAGTGCCTCATATTTGCTTTTGCATGCATTTATAAGCCCTTAGGGCTTGGTACTGCAACTCTACTAAAACAACCTTCATACCTTTGCAAAGGTCTACGATCAGCCTTTGCGGACCCCTAGTAGTTGATTTATCCACTTACGGGCATTAGCGAACAACCCTAGATAAGTGTTCACGCAGATCTACTTAAGTTATTTAGTAAACATAATAGAGTTCATCACAATCTTCGCAAAAGTACTTAACATGAATTGTGTATGTTTACTAAGAGTTATTCAAGAGTTTCGCACGTCATTAGATTGATATTTCATAAACACATTATTCATCCACAATATATATCATAAACAAAAGTAGACAAAGATAAACATATATACATAGTATTTCTTCGTTAACCTTCTTTATTGATCTTCAATTCAACTTTACAAACTCAACACTACCCTTCACACTCAACTACAGGGGTTCACGCACTCAATTGCGAACTCTACCTAGGCCTCTGCGCACTTAGCTGCAGAGCCTTTCTCTCCTATCTGACCCACTTTTATGTGCTAACTCTTATGTTCTATTGACCCATTACATCCATTATTATCTAAGATATCTCCCTTAGACTCTCTAAGACACTTATTTATACAATCCCATGGTCTGTGGACCATGGGTGGATCTCAAAGATGACTCAAAATTTACATAAACAAGGGGCTAAAACCCTTGACTCCTAATGATCTACGCGCTCCACATCCACGAATCACATATACTTTACATTTCTTACAAAAATTACATAAAAACTTGGGTTATTTTAACCCAAAAACTGACCTAGGGGACCCCATCCCAACACAAGAGATGGCTAAACTGCCCTAATAGAAGATCCTTCATGTATTACATTCACCTTCTTTCAACCACTTAACTCTTGACTTATGCTTGTAGATTATTTCTTCTTGGGCCAATCTCTCTTGCAGTTGGTGTCTGAGGGTGCCCTCTTTTTCTTTTAATTGATTTGTGTTGCCCCCTAAAATTATACTTTTCCAAATCTACTCCATTTTGTTTTCGAGGGTTATTTTGTCCTTGAATATATCTCTAAAGTTTTGTATGTTCCATTTCTTAATATTGTGCTTAATGAATTTAATCCTTTGCTGAAATATATACGTCACCCTTCCTTGAATGAAGGTTGATTCCGACCACCATTTCTGCATGTTGTGGAGGAAATTAGGGTTCCTAAGCCGAAATGCTTCAAAGCGAAATGGCTTATTTCTTGGGGATGTTGACTAGTCCAACTGAAAAGCAATGGGCCAATGGTCAGATCCATAAATTTGGAGAATTGAAGCATCAAGCTTAAATCCTGACATTAAGAGCTCCTCAAAAGTCAGGAAGTGATCTAGTCTTGATCTGGCCTGGGGATTTCCTCATCTTCTGTAGTTCCATGTATGAGTACCATTTGATATTTGGACATGAATTAATTTGCATGAATCTATGAAAGAGTTGAAGGAGTCTTCTGCTTCCTCCAATTTCATTACTCTACCCTTCTTTTCCTTAAGGGTTATTATTAGATTGAAATCGCCAGCTACAATCCATGGGTTTGGCCTTACCATCTCATGCATAGAATGAAGATTGGAAATGAAGAATTTCTTGTCAGAAGGGAGTATCGGCCCATAAACATTCAAGAGGAAGTTGGACTAGGAAGAACCTACTCGCTGGAAAAGCACTATGAGAATCCTAGGAAGGGAGAATAATTCTCGAATAGAGGTCGTGGAAGGTTTCCATAAAAGGGATAAACCTCTCGAAGTGCCTACTGCACAGTGTTATAGGAATTCACAGTTTCTCCATATTCAGGGAATGCTCTGCAAAAGAGAATTTTGAGAGCATTTGGTTTCTTGAAGCAAAAGAATGTTAAGCTGATTAATGGAAATTACATTTTTGAGGATGAAGCACTTAGATTTGTCATTTAATCCCCTTACATTCCACAATAGGATCTTAGTCATTGCAAAGAAGGTTGGGACGGGAAGAGGGTTGTCATTGGTGTCACCCTTCCTGAGTTAACCAAAAATTATCCCAGATCTTGTAACAGTTGACTGTTGGATTTGCGTCCTTTTTTCTTTGGTTATTTCATGTTCGGTGGGATTTCATGTGTGGAATTCCTCTTTATCCCCTGCAGTGAGAAGGATGTCAAAGGGGAAGAGATAATACCTGGCTTATTGGCTTACTATAGGATCACATCTTGGTTCCAAAGATAAGCATGAGCTACCAGCTATATTTGGTCCTCAGGAATCATAGCAGGGTCTTTTTGTTGCCACTCCTCGGATATTTGTTGTAGGTCCATTTCTTGTAGCTTTGGATCTTGTAGGTCTTATTCCTCCAACTGGGAGAGATACTCCCCAATGGGATCGAGAGCATTTTGAGGTGGGTTTAAAGTATCCATGGCTTTCTTGTTCTTCTGCAATTGAAATTCATCTGCGTAGCTTATAGATTGAGCCGCCTCTGGTTCCTTTGTTTCACCAGATTGCAAAACTGATAATTTATTTTCGTTCTACACATTCAAAGGGTTTGAAGGATCACCCTTCTGCTTAATAGCCTACTTTTGCCCAGCTATTGTTTTGAATCCCTCATCTCATGGCTGTGAACTCATGTTTCCTTGATTCACGTCCTGAGCCACTGGTTCCTTAGGGAAATCTTTGAGTAGATAGTCGTAATCATGGAAATGTCGGAATCTAAATGGGATTTGCTCATAGTATATCGGTTTTTCCCAAATCTAATTGTTACACAGCATTTTGTCACTATCCATGTACTCCCCCCGTCTACGATCCTGGAGGACCTCTACAGTGTACCCGACATGCTTTCCCATCATGAAGAAACTCCCAGTATGTCCCTCTTCATGAGCAGAATAATTCCCCTTTGCATCATTTCCCAAGAATCTTTCTTCTATCCAGGTTTACAAGACCAATGCTACTAACCAATTTTATCCTCGCGTTGATTTAAAGAGGTTAAAACTATCCCTCATACCGATCGGAGTGATTGAGCCCTTTTCTAGTCACGTTGATCCTATTTTGGAAGGTTTTTTAAATAAGGAGCCCAAGCTTTCATGTCTAGAAGCTCTGTAATGGAAGTCTGGTAGATGGTTGGGACGGATAGAGCCAAAGAAATCAGTTTGGGTTCCTTTCCCCTATTAGGGTGGAACAACCTCAAGAGATAAGACCTTATCCCATGATGAGAGGAACCATCTCCCATCCATCCAAGCTATATAAACCTCTCTTTTTCCCAAGAAAAAGCTAGTTGAAGTTTTGGAGTAAGTTTGAATAACCAGCAAGTCATTTATAGATCGTAACTTTCTAGTGTGTGTTTGAGGGAGAATAGTGCGACTTTTGTTTTGTTTGAGACTAGGGGGAAAGAGGCCTTAAAACTTCCATTGTTGGGGCTATCCATGAAATGCTAATAGAAGCATGGGAACCTGGATACGTCGAAGGAGACCAGCAACGTCAAGGCACAGGCTATAATATCTTTCTACTATATATTAATGCAACGATTGATTTCCTACATGAAGTTTCATTTTACATCTTTATGGCTTAATGTTCCTTGACCTATTAAGTAGGTTGAATACAATATTGCATGTTATCATGTTTGCTTTTGTTGTTGTTTGCTTGTTTCGGGTATTTGAAGGAAGGAAACAGAAGATAGCTGGAGTGAGGAAGCATGATCACCACCAAGTGGAATAGTGCTCTAAGAGTTAGGCCCTCTTAATTGATTCTAGCTTAAGGAGATTTTCCATAGATTGTTTGTTTGTGGCTAGACCCACTCTCTCGGGCTAGAGGAATTGTTTGTGTCCACATGAGAATTTACCTACACCACAAATTGGCGACTCCACTAGGGAGCTAATCCTTCTATTTGATTGATTGTCATTTTATGGTTTTGTGTGAACTTTTCTAGTATCATCATTTCCCTTTAGTGTTCTCTACTTTGCTTGGTTTAATTCTCTGAGCCTGAAATTTACAGTGGCAAGTCTAGTCTTAGCCTTTGAAATTTTTTATATTTGGCCTTGAATCCTCAGTCAATGTGTTTATTTTTCTAACAGTCGCACCGATCAGCGCGAGTTTCTCAAAAAAAAATTGCGCCGACCCCCTTTTTCTGCGTGTTTTTAGTTAGAAAGTCGTGCGGATTACTATAGGTGAAGATCAGGGTTTCCCCTAGATCATAACCAATGTGTCTTGCCCTCTTAATTTATGCCTCGTAGCTCGTTTTGCCTGTGTTATCCCTGACTAGAAAGCTTCATTAGCTTGGTTTGTGTGCTTCTTTGATTTAGCCCACCCTCTGATGTGTTAATTCTGGCTCTCTGTGAAGTTCTTTTGTATTTTTTCTTTGAATCCCTCAATCAGCACTAGTTGTAGTTTGGCCAGTCATGTCAGTTGTGTCGATCAACGCTAGTTGTTAGTTAGGCAGTGGTGTCGGTCTCCGAGTTAAGAAAAAATCAGAATTTCTCCCATTCCAGTGCTAGTGTGTCTTGACCCTCAGACTCTCTTCTTCCACCCAGAAGTGACTAGAATGCTTTGTTTGCTGGTTTTTTATTGATTGATTGGTTTGAAGTTTCATTACTTGATTTTTTGAGTTTTTGGATGGTTTCTATGACCCTAGGGCATCTTGGTCAATTATCGTTCATTTGTTTGTTTACTCATTATGTCAAGTTTATGATTTGTTGCTTCATTTAATCCATCTTTCAGTCGCAACATCTTCATTACTTCATTTTCAATCGAATGAGTGAAAGAATCTCGTTTGTTCTCTTATTTCAAGTGTTTATTTTCTCGTTCCAAGCATAGATTACATTGCTTGGTCTGTTGATTGAAGCATTTATGTGTTTGGTTTGTTCAATTCGGGGAAGAAGTTGCTTTTAGTTTCATTTATCATGCTTTGAATTTCATCGATGCTTGTTTGTTCGAAATTGTGGAAATTTTCATTCAAGTGCTTTATATGGAAGATTCATTTTGCATTTTATGAAAAGAAGAACATCATTCTAGTTTACTTAAGTGAAAATATTTCATTAGTAGCATCATTGGTGTTAGGATATTCCGACACATAGGAATATAGTTAAGTATAACTTGGTCTAGTATAGAGTTAGGTAAAGTGTGTTTCTTTACTATGTACTTTTGTAACTTACAATCCGACGGTCATGATATGTAGCGATCCGATGGTTCATTCTCTCCTCAGTATTACCGAAACTTGATCCGTGGCTTAACACCCGATTGGTCCATGATCTCTATTTAAAGAGCATGGAGGGTCATTTGAAGGTTAACTGTTCATGAGAGAAGCTTATGTAAATTTTCATTCTTTTATTAATAAATTGCCTGAAGTGGCCATGTTAGCTCAGGCCATGGACTATTTCCCTCTTTGAGGGTTTTAACCACGTCAAAAATACTGCTGTATTGATCTGTGATCTATTTGTGAGTGGCGTCCTTTGGTGTTCTATCTAAGGAACTTACCCTGTAAATTCCTACATGGTATCAAAGCTATTTGAGGGTTGCATCCATTGGTGATCCAAATCTGAAGCTGGTAGAACTGCATCCGACTGTCGTTTCCTAGATCTGTTGTTTGTGACTACTTTCGGGCCCAGAGGACTGCTCTGTTGTGTTAGGAGAATCTGTTCCAGTGAGGAACCCCTTTCATTTCACGTGAAAAGGTTTCTGGTAGCCCTAGCTACGTCATTTTTAAGATCTGGAGGTATACATTGTTTATTTGCAGTTTCTAGTTATTTTTCTCTTTGTTTATTATTTTTGTTTATTTAGCTTCTTTTTTATTACCGGATCTATACCTTTCATTTATGTGTATGCTCTTTCCCTGCGACTCTGTGCGATCTGGGCAAATCAGAAATAGAGAGGATGGATTTTTCTCATGTGTATGCTCTTTTCCGCTGCGCCTTAGTGTGATCTTGGAAAATCAGAAACATTGAGGAAAATATTTAGTTTCTGGGTAAAGCTAACTTTAAGCCGTAAGGTTTGTTTTTTTTTGTATGTCCGTGTTGGGTTTTGTGTTTTTTGTTTTGTAGGGAGAAAAAGAGCTTTCTTAAGCAAGCACGCAACCCAAAGCTTCAGTGACCAAAAAAAACAAAGCCCCCCCCCTCTCTCTCTCTCTCTCAAACTTTTTGTTTAGCTCACTTGGTTCAAAGCTAATTTATGAGAGTAGAGGTCTTGAGTTCAAGTCTTCTTTTTGTTGGAAAGGGGGCGTTTTTTTTCATTTCCGCACATTCCCTCACTTCGTCGGTGCCTTCATCAACTTTTCTTCAAAAAGCCATAACTTCTTCATCCGGAATCCGTTTTCAGAGCCGTTTTTTTGAACCAGCCTAATTTTTCGAGATCTTTCCATTATAACACTTAGTTTCAGCATATATAGCTTCAGTTTCTGTTAAAATTGAAAGTCCATGCCAAGTTATTCTTGACAGCACCAACTACTTCCAATGGTGGTCCTACATTGTGGATTTACTTAGAAGAAAAGGTCTTTACAGAATAGCCTCAAGCCAAGAAACCAAACCGAAAGATGAAGATAAGGCAGCTAAATGGGAAAATAGGCAAGATCAAGCACGTGGGTTGATAGGGATGTCTATTTCTCCAGATCTTAGATTTCATATTGCAGAACTTGATACTCCTGATGAAGCAATGAAGCAGATTATTAAAGTTTTTGGAATCAAAAATGAACTTACAGCCCATCAACTTGAAAATGAGTTGCTTACATTGGACTCAAATAATTTTTCTTGCATTGAAGATTTTTTATCCAAGTTCAAGACCCTTGGACTTCTCTTGGAAGGTGTTAAGGTTAAGAAAGAAGATAATAACCTTATCTATTCTATTCTTACTAAGTTGGGACCAGCCTACTCAGTGTTTGTTTCCACCTTCCATTCTACAAGAGAAGCTTTCATTTCTCAAGGTCAAACCTACAATTCCCCTTCCTTTGATTCTTTTTGTGATTCTTTAATAAGAGAACAAGAAAAACTCTTACACCTTGGTCTTCTTAATCTTGGAAACTCTTCTAAGAAAGCGTTAACCGCCCAGCAGCAACCAAATTCAAAGAATCCTAAGAAGTCGTATCCTAAAAAGAATGGTCCTAAACCAAACAAGGGTCCTAAGCAATTTCAGCCTCAAAATGAAAAATCATTTCACCAGAATGATAAGGCAACTAAAAACAAAGGGGAGAAGACTGATAGACATTGAAACTTTTGTAATCGAGATGGCCACTTAGAATCTAAATGTTTTAAGAATATGGAAGCCTTGGAAGCAACAATGAAGAAGCATAACATCCATTTGGAGCACTCTTCAAATTCATCTTCAGGAATGGCACTTTCTGCATGTGGTTTTCAAGCATCTCGGTCTGGATATGCACTAAATATATCTTCTTCCTCTCATTCTCATGAGTGGCTCATTGATTTTGGAGCTTCTTATCACATGGCCAAAAATAAGGCCATGTTTTCTTCTTTAAATGATTGTAACACCAAAAGTATATATGTTGGTGATGATAGATCTCTTAGTGTTGTAGGG
>APFE030643148.1:9005-23761 GCA_000404065.3 Pinus taeda
AATCATTTGAAATAATTTGTTATTTAGATTTTTTAAAAATATCATATTAATAAAAACGTTTTAGTTTTGAAATTCACGTCAATTGAATAACTCGGCAAGGATAATAACTAATACATAAAATATATTAAATATAACCAAGTAGTAAGAAGGGTGTTAATGCTACCAACCCTAGTGGTGACATAAAGGGGTGTGAAATGGTCTTATCCAACTCGAATATTAATTATCTCGTCATCTCGAGAGAATCATGGAGAAAGATTGAGCAAATCCAGAAGCGTTTTATAACTTATAACTTAAAAATTAAAAGTAATCACCCTATACTATTCTCCTTATACAAGCAGGTATTTCGCCTATTCAGGGCCTTGCTATGATTAGGTTTCTGTTGTACAAGGACAAACTCAATAACATAGACAATCATAGACTTCCTAAGCTAGCTTTAAATTCCAGCCAAAACCACCTAAGGCTCAATCTGGGGTGGCATAAAGACACAAGGGCCTGGTTAAACTATTGGGAGATCAACGAGAATGATGCATTGCAAAACATAAATAACATTAAAGATATTATTACTTCTAAGTTCAAAGAAAAAATGTGGTGAGAAAAGATTTAGCGGCTAAAAGAAAATTAAAGTTATTATAAGAAGGTCAATCAACCCGACCTAGAAATCAAAGTATCTCTCTATGTTGAACTAGCTCAAGAAGAAAATTAAATAAACGAAGATTAGAAATAATCTCATGAGCTCCATAGTGAAATAGGTCGTTGCAGTTCCTAAACGCCATGGAATTGGAAAGATCTGCCATAATGTGAGAATAGGTTAACATCGAGGAATGAAAACCACTCCTCTTAGAGTGCCACGCATACAACCACATTAAGATCTCGTTTAGCAAACCTTTGTTACAAACTAACCTTCTTAGCCTTTACAAATGTCAAAAATTATATATGAGCTGGAGGCTTTATCTCCAAGCTTTTGAGCATTAGGATAAAATTTAAATCAAATAATAATTTGTTTTCTTTGGCCTGATAGATCCAATGTTGTCTAGCGAGACGTTACACCACCACCATCATCAACATATGAATAAGTTGATAATAATGTATCCAAAAATATAAATAAATAAATTTGTACATTACATAATATTATTTTATTTTATCAACTTTTATATATATATAGAATTAAACCACATAAAAACAATTTAACATGGGTAAAGAACCTAAAATTTTGAGAATCTCTACCTTTTTACCCAAAAATAAAAACAATATAACCTAAATCAACTATAAAAATAAAAAAATAATACAAACAAAGGTATAAAAATAAAGAGTACAAACTAAGCTTAGGAAAAATTACAAGTTGTTTCCTATAGTGCTTACCCCAAAGGGAAGAACAATTTTTTTTTTTTTTTTGTATTTTACATATTAGACTAATAAAATATTTTATATGTGTGTTCATGGTTAATGGTGAGAGAATAAGGTGTAAAAATTAGATGCAAATATTGGATAATGCAACCATATTATTCGAAACGTTCAATAATGCTGACTAAGATAATGTAGTTGCATTAAGATGCGCGTGTACCAAAAACAATTTTTTTTAGTTAATTGAAAAAAAGGAGAAATAGTTTCATAGAAACATGTAACCATTTTCTTCGAAACGTTCAATAATGCTGACTAAGGTAATGTAGTTATATTCAAACGCATGTGTGCCAAAAGCAATAAAATAAATAAATAATAGAAATAGTTTCATAGAAACATGTAACTATTTGCTTTGAAATGTTCGATAATGAGGAAAACCGATTTTTTAATAATTAAAAAACAGATAAGAGAAATTTGTTTTATATTGGAAAAATGGAGATTTTATAATATAGTTAAATTAAATATTTTTACAATAAGATTTAATATTTATAATGGAAATAATAATAATAATTTTATTTTAATAAATTAGAATAATTATTTAAAATATATTTAAATTTTAAAATTTTAATATTATAATATTTATTTAAAAATATGTGTGAGTTGAGGTTTGTAATATCTTAGTTAAATTTTTGTAAAATTTTAATTAATGTGGTAAGTTGTTATTTTTGTTTTTTGTTTTTTTTCCTCGCATTTCTTATGTCTAATGTAAGTGGAGGGAGCTGACACATCTCCTACAACAAGGTTGTTTCTGAAGAACTTCACCAAAATCGAATATTGGATTCTACTCGATATTTCACGGCAAGAAAAAATGGATGGAGATCAACAGAACAACCATAACTTAGATAGCCAATATAATAGACAAAGAATAAGAAGTTGCTTACCTAAAGTAGTTGTTGATCTGAAATTTGAGGTGAGCTCAAATCAAATTGGTGAATACATTCAATATAGGCATGAACACACATTCATTAGCAAGTTTTTCAGGATTTGGTTGTTCAGAAAAGCCCTAATGCACTATTTAAACAAATGGAATGACAAGCCCGGAGGACTGAAATTGGGTTTTTGAGTATGACTCTTAACTTTTTAATTCTTGTTGTAGTTGCTACAACCACCCTCCAAAATTTTTCTCATGCTTTGATTTTGGAGCCTCCCCTCCAATATATAGGAGTCTATCATTCACTGTTGTCAAGTATTCATGTTTTGTTAAAGACTTATCATTCTATGCAGTGCTTGTGATGTATTGTTTTGATATCGATTTGATGCCTTTTTAACATAAGCCATCTCCTACCTTAACCTTATAGTATTGTCAGTCTTCCCTTTTGAAACTACATAATCTTGAGAGGCAGGCCAACCTTGAACTTAGAAACTGCATAAAGCCTCTCCTACCCTCAGAAATTGTGCAATTTATTGAGGTAAGGAATTGCCCAATACCTTGTCGTTGGGAATTGTGAAATCCTCCTTGATAGTGTGAATGGCTAGTTTCTCCAAAAAGAAAAAAAGAAAAAAGAAAAAGAAAAAAAGTAATCCCTATATATAGGGAGTGTACAATCAGTTTCCCAAAGAGCGGCACAAGTTGTTATTTTTTACCTCTTGCCAAGTGTCACCTTTTCCTTGATTTTATGCATGCGCATTAGAAACCCTAACCTAGCCTAGATCTATATAATAGACGCCCCTAGAGCTCATTTGTGCATTTAATCTTGGAGCTCTAGTCTTCCCAAGGAGATTAAGGAGCATTCGGTGAAGTTGCGGTGATTTTCCGGGTGAGTTTTTCTTTTGTTGTCTTTTGTCACTTTTTTTCATTTTGCTTATGAGTGTTGTTTTCCTTGTTTGTTTTCATAGTAGCTAGCGTTTTAACTTATATTAGCATGTACAAGTGTTGGTTTATTATGGAATTGAATTTTTACAAGTTTTGCATCACCTTCTTATTTTTTCCCACCATTCGTCTCCGTTATGGTGCCTACTTGTGCATGCTTTTTTTCCTTGTGCATGTTGATTTTTTGCACTTTATTCTCACTAATCTATCTTACCCCTAGTTATATCTACACTCTTTCTTTCACCATCACTTAGATTTGTCACTTTTCCATCTCCTTCCTAGGAAAATCTACTCTAACTTAGCCAGCAGTTGCCTTCTTCAACTACACATTTCACAAATGTAAGGCTCAAGCCTTGTGCTTAGCCTCTGAGACTTCACAATGTGTAGTCCCTAGCCTTCCCAACATCACATTGCACAGTTCTAAGGTTCAAGCATCACCCTTGGCAACTGAGATTGTGCAATGTGCATTTTCTCCCTCAGCATGCTTAGGATGAGACTATGCATTGCGCAGTCTCAAGCCTCAAACTTCTCCCTTTCCTGCTGAGATTACACAATGCGCAATTTTTAATCTCAATCTCTCCCCTTCGACCATGGAATTACATAGTTATTCCTCTTAGAATTGTGGTTGCTGCCATGATCATGTTTTGTGGGTTGCTTTTCTTGAGCTAATTCATATTCTCCATGAGTGCATTTTTTCATAGAGGTACTACAGCTTTTGAGGTTATCTCTCTCCATTAGTTGTTAACATCATTGCACAAAATAGATCTGCCTCCAAGGACACCACAAAAAGAAGCACCAGTGAGATAGTTGAGAGTGTTCCCACCACTATGCTAGTGTTTTCAGATATTCAATAATTCATTGAGAAAGACTCAAACATTACATGGCACACAATGAAAGATGTTTACACAACAAGAAGTTTCAAAGACGATCTTGAATATAGGCAGGTTTACATCAATGTCCAAAGGTCAAGATTACACAAGATTGCATGCAGGTATCCAGCCTTTCCATGTGCAGACATTGTCAACTAGATTTTGTCGCATAGGGATATAAATACCATAATGCTCATCAATGCCAGTAGAAAAAGGCTTGCCTCTTTAATGGCACATGATTTTCCTTGCATGTATCATTTGTCGCTGCCATAATCTTACATGGATTCCCACGAGCTACTTGAGCATGAAGGATGTCATCAAAAGTTGGGTGAAAGAGCCATCCAAATTCTACCAGACACCTAGAAATACTTACAAGACCAAATATATTAGGAAGGCATTTCAATACTTGATAGTTCTATGTTGTTATATCTATGGTTAGAAGAGTACTGAGGCTTTTGCCGAAGGCTAGGAATTCTTGCTACATCAGATTGTCAAAGAAGAAAAACCATTTAACTAGTTAGACTTGTTGGCTCAACAATTGAGGACCCATATAAATAATGCCAAGAACCTTCTCAAGGGTAAGCAAGCCAAGTTCTACATGTTTTCTTACTTGTTGGATGCAATCTATGCTCATAACTCTTTTCTCAGAATGAGTTGGACTGGGTAAGGAACCTGCTATACAAATTTATTGCAAGATGCTTTCAGATTGCATCCACAAAGGAGTTATTGAGAACCTAATAGATCACTTCCTCATTCCATTGTATAAGATGATATTTGAGTAAGACTCGCCTTGCATGTCACATGAGGTGATCGAAACTGTATCATAATTGGTGGATTGGTTTACCTCACCGGATGGAACTTACCTTAGAGTGTTTAGCGGTCATAAGTCTCTGCATATTCTATCGAGGTATGCCACTGACAAGCTAGTCATGCAAGAAGTTTTTTATCTTCTTTTCACAGGCTTATCAGGAGTGTTGCAGATGAAGAAGAAAGTACCTTGGCCCACTCTTCCTTTTCAAATTGGATTGTAAGAGATCAAGAATCAGAAGGTTGCTGACATCGAAGTAAAAGAGATAGATAAATTTGCATTTGTTTGAATGGATTACAATATGTATGATCCCAGGAATGTTTGCAAAGAACATTGTGAAAAGATACATTTCAATTGGTCGAGCGGGAATTTTTTGAGGCTCGAGGAGGAAAGGATAAATAATTGTTACAATGCCTCTAAGCGTCACCAACAAGTCACCTTTGCAGGTAAATCACAGGTTACTTGTTAGCTAGAAGAAAATACCGAAGTAGAAACATTAGCGAGATGAAACCCAGTGCATGAAAAGGGGAAGCAGAAGGTAAGTGTGCATAGTCCAACAGAAGAACAAAGCCACAAATGGAAAGTAGATCCAATGATCCTAAAAGATACCATAATAGTACAAAGAAGGAGATAACAGAGGAAGCAGGAGGAAGAATTGAAGCATAAAGAAGAACAAGAACTGAAGGAACGAGAAGAAAAGAAAAGGTAAGAAGGAGAAGAAAGATGAAATAAAGAAGAAGAAGGAGCAGCACTGAAGCAAGTCAAGGAAGAGAAACATAGATGGTTGTTGGAAGAAGAGAGAAAGAAATTGCAGGATACGAAAGTTACTCAATATATTGAATATCTAATATTAATCCAGGATATGGAAGTGGAACTGGAGAAAAAAAACCAAGATGCTGATATCATGTCGAGCACACAACATATCACTACTCTCTCTCCCCTTCCTTCGACAATAGAGAAAGCTCAGAGTGAAGAAGAGGAAATTATTCGTCTTGATGATGGTCTGCTCATGGATATGTACAATCTAACTTATGATGAGATTCAAAAGAAGATTGTACAAGCGATAAATAAAAACTTTATGGATGGTCTCACATCTCCTGCATTCATTAGAGAAAGAGTTATTGTGATGGATACCAAGAGGAATACAGAATCCATTGTTGCATCCAACTTGGCCTTCGCAGGTGCTACCAAGTCAAAAACAAAGTATCTCATGGATGAGAATAGACATATGACAAAGAACTTACAAGAAGCAAGGAAAAAGGTGGAACAACTCCAAGCAGAGGTCTAGAAAGTAGCTCCTGTACAGGTGTATCTAGAAGAACTTAAGGAAACCATACCTGGTGAAGTATCAACATTGAAAGAGACCATGAGAAGCCTATAAGAGGAGCTTCTCACCATGCACAAATCAGTTTTCTGCTTGCACAACATGAAATGGAAGTGAAAAGATAATGCTAAATATCTCAAGGTTGTTCATACAACCATTATTACCATGCATGAGTGAGTAATGCAACACAAAAGTGCGCCTTCCAAGTTGGTGAAGAAGACAAGGAAACAAGCTGAGATGGGGAAAGCAGGGGTTCGAATGCTTATCCATAGTAACAAATGACTCGGATCATTCATCGCCAACATTCAAGCCTCTTACAAATGGTTGTACAACAGTGTGGATTTCATGGTGAAGTCACATAAGATCCCTTCAGTTGGCTTACTCATTGAAGCTAAAGGCAGGAATAAAGTTAGGCAGGAGGTTGAAGAATACATGGACCAACTTATGCAGATTTCCACCAAGTTAGATCTAGAGGTGAACACACATAATATGAAAAAGTACATTGTTGTCACTATCCAGATCAATACCATGTTGCTTCTAATGGAGAAGGAAACTCAGACCAGTTCCAAGGCGGTGTACCAAGATGTAATGGAGGCTAGAGTCTGATTCGAGCCAGATCACATCGCATAGTTTGGGGAAGTCATTGCACAATACAAAGCTTGGTACCACTATGTGACTGAGAAACTACAAGTTGAAGTGGTTGAGATGGAGATTCATCAAACTCAAGCTTGACTTGTTTTTGTCTTATTAGGTTGTCTAGTTGACTCTACCTCATTTTTTCTTATATGGGTATGAGTGTATTGTAATATTCTTTTGTAATTAATTATAAGTGAAATTCCAAGTGTCAGTTGTGGAATGTGAATCCATTTTGTAATGAATTCCAAAGGTCATGGTTGAAGGAAGGAAAATAATCATGAGGGAAGTCCAAAAGTCACATAGGGGAGATGATTAATCTTCTCATTTGTTATGAATATACCCTCGTAATTTATGTAAAGGGATTTTGGCGGGCTTTTGGCTTAGGATCAGAAGCTTGAGAGCTTTGTTGAGAGCCTTGGCTTCTCCTTATCATAGAGGGAGTATCTTTCTTTGGCGGAGTAGATGTTGGATTCATGTTCCACTGTTGGGACTAGTGGTTTGGCCATTGTATATGTATGTTTGGGACTTTCAATTTCATAAAAGCTCAGAGCTGGCATGTTTTCATTCATATGTTGTGAATATAGTAGGACTATTCTTGTTATGTTTGCAATATATGCTATTTAATGTACCCTAACACTATGAACTATTTCGTTTGCATTAGTATGAATCTTGTTGAATGCGTGTTTTTATGTATGTCAATCATGGTTACCTTGTGAATTTCTTTGCAGGCTAACTTATGATTCATTTTATGCTCATGTGTTCCTTTCAAGTTGTGTACTATTATAGGCTTCGAAGGAGCTCACTCACTTTACCTTCATTGTGTTAGAACCTTTCATGCATTGCACTTGACTCTTCATAGAGATATACACTTATTTCACTAAAGTCATGAATACACCATTCTATGGATTATCGTAGCCAAGGAATACCACTAAAACCCACTATTTCGGCAACAGGGCCATATTCCAAATGGGGCTCCTACTCCAAACAATGTGAGGCATAATTGAGACTTCATATCAAGGAGACACCTTGAATGTTGGCGGGTCTAGCATCGTCAACACTTCTCTCTCTAGAAGGAGGACTAGATGACAAGATGAGTCTGTGAAGTCTGTTTGAACTTTCCTTGTATTTAAATGGCTTCTTCCCATATCTTAACCCCAACATGTTTTCCAAAAATTCAAATCTAAAAGTGTCGATGAGGATAATTAATGACTTGTCAATTTTGAAGTTCAATGGCAAGGGTCGAATAACCATTCTCGAGTAGACTGCTCGCTTTCTTGAATTTTTCACTCATAAAAAATTCATTATGAGGATACTTCTTGCAGGTTGTTCATCCTTACATTCGAAGCATGCATTAAAGTATGGTGCTACACATTTTCATCCTTCTTTTCACTCTTTTGAACATCTTGTCAAGGATCTCTATCACACCTTTGACAAGTATGATTATAAATTTGTTTATAAGAAAATCATGCATCTTAGAAACACACCTGATCAATCTCTAAACGATTTTCACAATTTCTTCATTAATTTTTTTTTATGAATTTCCTGAGGATGATATTGATTGGAATTTGATGAAAGATAATTTTGAATTTCTTTTTGATATTTCAATGAATCCAATAGAATATGAATCATTCGAAAGTCTCCCAACATACACTGATTATGGAGCTCTTAAATATGTGATGGGGGAAGTTGTATTTCTAAGTAAATCCTCATCTTCTCCTCATAAAACAACTCAATTTGTTCATGTTGTGGTAGGAGAACTTGATAGTTCATCCATCGATCTACCGCAATCCTCTCCCACTCCAAACATTCATAATTTAAGCACGTGTTTTAACTGTGAATTTTATTTTACCAGTGATGTTTTTTCTCCTCAACCTACTTCTGTTGGTTCCTTTGCTCCTCCTGATTATGAGTTGTTCTATCCACCTATTTCAATCATTTCTTCTGGTTCTCATGAGGATCAAAATCAGGATGGAGTTAGTGTTAACCGTGGAACTTGCGATATCATTTATAATGATTATGTGTGTGATTTTGTTTCTGAATAAGAGTCTATGACACAAGTTGATGTTTCTCCTTTCTCACCTCTAATTCATTATCCTGACATCTTCCACGATTATGCCTTCCTTGTTGATTCTTTCAAAGAATCAGTTTTTGATGATACTAATTATGAACACACTCATGACTCGTGGAATGTCAGTTTTACATTTAAACACTGAGAGGAAAAATATTCTCTTCCCGATCTCTCCCGTCCATCATCTGATCATTGTGAAGAAACAAAGAGTGAAATTCTTTGTTTTCAATCTCCCCCTCTCTATGATTCATCAAATCATGAGGATCTTTTTCATTCTAATGATGGAATTTATGATCAGAGTTGTTGTCATATATTCATCAATTCATATAGGCACAACTTTGTGTTTTCTACTGTCAATTTTTCCGAGCCACTTGTTTTCGATGATCTACCTTTCAATGTCCTGAAACTACTACGAGTTGTCAAGGCACTTCAACCTACATTGATGTTTATGTCAGGTTCTCACAGTGTCAGGTTCTTAGGTTCTCAGGTTCTCAGGTTGTTCGAAGTACTTTATCTCTCAAGAATCCTCATCAATTGATCACACAATTTGAAAATCAATCTATTTCACAAGTTTCACATTTTCCATATCTTTTGCATGATTTGATCGCTTAATCAATCGAGAAGTCATATCTGGCAAGACCGTTGCAAAACGCAAGTTTTCCACTTTTTTTTTATGTTTTTCAAGATTGAGAGTTTGGAAGAACGCTCTAGCATGACACCTTGTTGCATTGTGCATGAACACCACAATGCATTAGCAGAATGTTTTGCATGTGCTTTCTTGTTGTGTTTTTTTCTTTCATTTTTAGTCTTTAGATATCACAACATTTCGCATTTTATATTTTTGGTTGGATATTATTCGTGAAATTATCTCTTGCTATTAATTCCCTCGCCTATATATGTCAGTCTATGCTTGGATGGTTACAATGGGAGTTTCATTTTAGGTAAGTCTGGCCTATTCTGAGTAAGTTTAGGAGTAGGGGTAGTTTTGTTTTTTTTTTTTGGATTTAATTTTATTTCTTCCCTGCCAATTTCTTTCTTTTCGGTTGCAAATAACTTTTGCATGAGACCTTGTTTGGTTTCGAAGAAAGCTTTGTGAAGTTCAAGATGAAATTGTGCTACTGTCAATACTTGGCTATTTGCTTATTTCCTCTCTTTGTGTGGGCCTTGCGCCTTTTAGTTGATGATACCTGGATGGAAAATATGTTCTTTTTGAGAGAGAATTGTAGTGAAATTATGATGCTTGAAACTATAACTAGTTCCACCTACTCTAATCAGTTTTTAATCATTGGCCAGTTTTTCCTTTTCAACTTAGTCGATTAGAGTAAGGAGGGGAGGAAACTTCAACAATTGAATTGTATTTTAGAGGTGTATAAATATCCTTCTCTAAAGGGGCAACCTCCTTTGCTCTCAATAAGTCGGGATCCCTTTGCTGTCCCATGAAATCAATATGTGCATATTCACAATCCTATATAAAAATATATAAATAAAGGGCAAAAGAAGAGAAACACTTCATACACGAGGATGTGAAGCAATCAACTCTGTTGGGGTGCTATTTAGGCTCACTAGTAATGAAGCAATGTTTGTGTCCCTGAAGTGACAATGTCAGGGTATTGTCCAGGCCTATTGGTAGCAGAGCAACACCAAAGATGAAAACCAAGACTCCGGCAATCCTTATCCATTTGTGTATCTATATACTCCTCATTCCCAATCGAAACAGTCGAGTTCGACTTGTCTTTGTTACTGTGTCGCCAATGAAAAGAGTGGTAGGGACTATATATTTAACTTAAGCTAAGTAAATAAATTATGGTGATAAATGAACTGAACAATACTTCCTAGAGAGTTAGACCTGATTTACATGAGATAAGACCCATATAGAGAACTAGAGTTCTACCAGTGTGTCACCAAGTGTTGTAGTTGCTACAACCACCATCCAAAATTTTGACCATGACTTGATTTTGGAGCCTCCCTTCTGTCTACAAGATTTTATCGTTCACTTTCATCAAGTATTAATGTTATGCTAAATACTTATCATTCCATGTTGTGCTTGTGATATCTTGTTTTGATCTCTATTTGATACCTTTTTAATACAAGCCATCTCCTGCCTTAACCTTGTAGCATTCACAGTCTTCTCTTTTGAAGCTATGAAATCTTGAAAGGTAGGCCAACCTTGAGCTCAGAAACTATGTAAAATTGAGAGGTAGGAAAACCTTGAGCTCAAAAAATGTGCAAAGCCTCTCATACCCTACAAAACTTCACAATTCAATGAGGCAAGGAATTTCCCAATCCCTTGTGGTTGGGAATTGCGCAATCCTTCTTGACAGTGTGAATGACCAATTTCTCAAAAAGGAAATAAAAGGAAATAAAATTAAATAAAAGGAAAAAACCAATCCCTAGAAATAAGGAGTGGACAATTAGTTTCCCGAAGAGTGGCACTAGTTGTTCTTTTTTACTTTCCAACAAGTGTCACTTTCTCCTTGATTTTAGGCATGTGCATCATAAACCCTAGCCTAGCCTAGATCTATATAATAGACGCCCCTATAGCTCATTTTCACATTTGATATTGGAGTTATATCCTTACCAAGGAGATCAAGGAAACTTTGGTGAAGTTTGTGGCCATTTTCCGGGTGAGTTTTTCTTTTGTCGTCTTTTGTCGCTTTTTCAATCACTTTTTGTCATTTCGCTTCAATGAGTGTTCTTTTGCTTGTTTATTTTCATAGAATTTGGAATTTTAAATTATATTAGCTTTTACAAGTGTTGATTCAATCTCCCATTCACATTTTACAAGTGTCGCATCACCTTCTTTTTTTTTTTCCACTAGTGGTCATTGTTACGACACCTCCTTATGCATGTTTATTTTTCCTTTTGCATGTTCATTTTCTACACTTGATTCTCACTGATCTATCTTAACCTTAGTCCATATCTACACTCTTTATTTCACTATCACTCATATTTTTCACTTTTCCATCTCCTTCCTGAGCAAATCTACTCAAACTTGGCCAACAATTTCCTTCTTCAATTGCGCATTTTGTAAATCTAAGCCTAAAGCCTTGTGCTTGGTATCTGAGACTACGCAATGCATAGTCCCTGACTTTCACAACTATGCATTGTGCAGTTCCAGTGCTCAAGCCTCACCCTTAGCCACTGAGTCCCTCAGTCTACCCAGGTTGAGACTACGCATTGTGCAGTCTCAAGCCTCAAACTTCTCCCTTTGTTGCTGCGACTGTGTAATGGGTAGTTCCTAACCTTAATCTCCCCCCTTCACTCCAGAAATTGCACACTTCTTCCTCTCAGACTTGTGGTTGATGCCTTGATATTTTTTTTGGGTTGGTTTTCTTGAGCTAGTTCATGTTTTCCATGAGTGCATGATGTCATATAGGTACTACAACTTTTGAGGTTATCTCTCTCCATCATTTGTTCTCATCATGACACCCAAGAGATCTGCCTCAAAGGACACCAAAAAAAGCATCATCAGTGAGATAGTTGAGAGTGTTCCTGCCACTATGCTAGTGTTTTTATATACTCGACTACTCATTGAGAAGGATTTAGACATTACATGGCACACAGTGAAAGATGTTTACACAACAAGAAGTTTAAAGAAGATCTTGAAGACGAGCAAGTTTACATATATGTCCAAAGGTAAGGATTACACAAGATTGCATGCAAGTATCTAGCCTTTCCATGTGAAGACATTATCAATTGGATTCTGTCACATATGGATACAAAGGCCATGATCCTCAATAGTGCTAGTGAACGAATTCTTTCCTCTTTTATGGTACATGCTTTTCACTCTATGTGTCATTTTCTGCTACTAGAATCTTACATGGACTCCCACTTCTATGTAGTAACCAACTATTTGAGCACGAAGGATGTCATCAAAAGGTGGGTGAAAGAGCCATCCAAATTTCACCAGACACCCCATAATACTTACAATACCAAATCTCTCAAGAATCCATTTCAGTACTTAATAGTTTTATGTTGTCGAATCTATGGTCAAAAGAGTATTGATACCTTTCCTGAAGGCTGGGAATTCTTGCTACATTAGATTGTGAAAGAAGGAAAACCATTTAACTTGTTGGACTTGTTGGCTCAACAATTAAGGACCCATGTAAGAAATTCCAAGAACCCTCTCAAGGATAAGCAAGCTAGATTCTACATGTCTACTTACTTGTTAGATGCAATCTATGCTCATAATTTTTTTCCTAGAATGAGTTGGACTTGGACACCCAAGGAACCTATTGTACATATTTATTGCAAGCTTCTCTCAGATTGCAGCCACAAAAGAGTCATGGAGAAGCTAACGGATCACTTCCTCATTCCATTTTATAAGATTATCTTTGAGGAAGACCCACCTTGCATGTCACGTGAGGTGATGGAAGCAGTGTTAGAATTGGAGAGTTTGTTTTGCTTCACCGGATGGAATTTACCTTAGAGTGTTTGGTGGTCATAAGTCACCAAATATTCTATGGGGGTATGCCACCGAAATATTGGTCATGCAAGAAGTTCGTTATTATCTTTCCACAAGGGTATCAAGAGTGTTGCAGAGGAGAAGATAATACCTTGGCTGAATCTTCCTTTACAAATTGGATTGTATGATATCAAGAATCTGAATTTACTAATACTGAAGGAAAATAGTGTAACACCCTCATCCCACATTTACCCAAGTTAACCATTCCACTGGGGTAAACATGTGAAAAGAGCCTACTATGATATGATTCAACTGCCCATGTATAGTTAAGGAAGTGGAACCGACAAAACACAACCAATGTGGCCTTCAACACATGCTACAAAAGCTCTAGGATCCAGCCAACCTTCCCAGGTGACTAACCCCTAAGGAAAAACAACATCTTACAAACCTAGAGCCTCAGTCACTCCCATGACATGGTCATATATGTGACTGGGGCCCTCTATTCGCTCTCACAGTAAGGGCATGGAAGTAACTGGGGTCTTTGTCATGCGGAAAGAGTTATGTTTGCGGACAAACCTAACCTCCCTAGGAGTCTAAGACTCTCTAGTGACAAACAAACCAAACAAGAACAATCCTTCTCTAAATACACATTATTCTATGAGAGATCAAGTGTTTTCCGATCTTACCTTAGGTCCAACACTTGTTGTAGCAGTCCAGCCTTGTTGTTCCAGATGAGCTCCTCCTTCACTTTAAGACCTGCATACACTAACAAAGCAAACGATACATAACACCTGAATATTTCATAATACAAAGCATATTCATCACATAGACCAAGGAGTACATGAAATAATTCATTAACAACAAATCATTGAGAAGAATGGACTTATTTGTATTAAGGAAACAAAAAAGGAACCATTACAACTTGAGCCTTGGTGTTGTGCAAGCTCCTCCCAGGGTCAAACAAGAGATTTCCTCTACTTTGACAAGCTCACCCACTCCCAATATGGCAACAAGGAAGGATAGTGATCTCTCCTCACAAGTCAACAATGGAAGTCCTAATTGCAGCAGCATTTACCCTTTAGAATGTTCAGCTTTCAACATCCCCTCCTTTGGCCCAATGCCTGTATTTATAGTATTCTAGAGGAGGTTATTCAGTTCCAACATCAATGGGATACTCCCTCTTTTGGATGGGGTAGCTCCTCTCTTGATGGGATAAGCTCCTCTATCATAGGGATGCATGAACCATCCGGAGGCGCTCAATACACGTCAAACACTCTTCTAGAAGGCTCTAGAAGTGACCACAAGTAACTTTTTAAAGATGAAACTCGCGCCTTTTGACCTTTACAGGGGTACGCACCCATACTTTGGCTTACAGAGCGTAGAAGTACGCAGGTACAGTGTGTTTGGGATGCGTACACGCAGGCAAGGTAGAGAGAAC